>PVJA010020864.1:0-36393 GCA_004027025.1 Myocastor coypus | reverse complement strand
TTTCTTTCTTTCTTTCTTTCTTTCTTTCTTTCTTTCTTTCTTTCTTTCTTCCTTCCTTCCTTCCTTCCTTCCTTCTTTCCTTCCTTCCTTCCTTTCTTCCTTTTTTACTTCAAAACTTTTGAGGGTGGAGGAGTTCATATGCAGTGAGATTCTACAAAATCTGGTGTTTGAAAAGGTTGAAATTTTGTCAGCCTAACTCATTATTTCACAAGTAATTCAGAAACTGTTATCCATAATACCACCAAAGACAAATTCTGGAAACTTGATAATATAAAATGAACTGCTTATAACAGTACTTTAATGGTTGACTTTGTTTTTTTTTTTTTTCACTCATATATCTTTATTCAAAATTTGTTTCCTTTATTTATTTATTTATTTATTTAAAAAAATATTTTTATTGTTTAAATTTAACAATGGTTATATTACATATTTTCATCATCAGATCAGTTTAGATTAATACATATAAGTATATAAGATTGATCAAACAATTAAACATTAACCCTTTTAAATCAACATTACTTTTTTTTTTCTTTTCCCCTTTCTTTTCTTTGAAAGTTGACATATTGCATATTGTCCTCACAATCGTTCTACAGAGTACAGTGTGTAGGCATGACCCACCTCCCTATTGATGTTGCTTAGAAAAAAAAAAAAGAAAAGAATATACTTCTCTTTGGACTAAGATGAAACGCAGAGCTAGATTGGTGAGATGAGCTTCAGGAGGCTTAGATTCAATAGCCTCCAACATTACAAGCTTCACTGGTGGCCCACTGCAATTGCAGAACATTTGACTGTGTATGTAATGGTTAACTTTGGAGGCTTAGTGTGAAAGAAAGTAATGCCAGGCACTTGATGATGAAACTAGTATTGAAAATACTGCCAGTGCTTTCCAAGGGCATTATTTTCCAGCTTCCTGGCTTTACTGCTTGGACAAATTTTGTTTCCCTGAGTCCCCATTTGCACAACTGCAGAGAAAGTCCACTTTCTCTTCTAAAAAACTCTTTATCTCAATATAATGTGAAGTAGGAAACAGTTGGCTTTCAAACAAACAAACCCTTCTAAGTTTGACTGTATGAAATTGTAGAAAAATTCTGATATTTAGTCTTTTTTCCCCACAATACCATTAATGGCATTTTTACACTGTGCTACTTCAGTGATTTGACTGGCAACTTACTGGTTCATATGAGGTAGAAAAACAAATAGCTCATGAATCATGAGGTTTCTTTGATCTAATAAATTCCTTGGAGATTTTAATCTGAGTTTAAGAAAATGGCACTTTTCCTTCTGATGATCACAGTGAATGATTTGTTTCAAGGCATTGCTGTATTTGTTCTGAAAAACTTGAGCTCAAAACAAAAAAGTTTTGTTCCTTTGGCTCCTCTCTATTACTCCTTGCTGTAAGATGATAGAATTTAAAGACCCTTACTGACAAGCCAATTGCTTACTTTCTTTGGTATGGATCTCCTTTCACGGGAAACTGAACCATGCCTTTCTGTCCATGATGATTTGTGGCAAAGATAGGATCTATCGCAAGCCTTCATGGACACACACATTCCATTTACTTTTCCAAGAAGCTTGGAGCTGATCTTTCCTTATCAGACTTGGCATTCCTCAGGGTGCTCTTTTGTAATCATAGAGCAGTATGTTGGTTACACTGCAGAGACTCCGATCTGGCTCAATGGACTCCAAATAGAATTGCCCAACAGAGATTCAGTTCTAACCCATATCGTGCCATTCACTAGCTTTCACTTTTTCTTAAACCCCCTCATCTCACATTACTTTATGTTTTGCTGCAGTAAGTAATATTGCTGAAGTATTCCATTAGAAGGTTGTTAGCATTAATTAATTAATGGTCACAAAGAGCCTTTTAATTATGCCATAGCTTTCCTGTTATACAGTAAAATCACTTTGCTTGTCTTTTTATCTGCCCCTTGTTGAAAATGTCTATGTATGTATTCAGAGTTCTTAAGCCATCTACTTTTCAATTAAACTCTTTCAAAAAATCTTAATTATAATCAAAGCCATTTTCATCCCGATTATAGATGAGGCCCCACTTTTACAGCTCCGTGTTTTGATGGCCTCAGTCATAAGGTGCTTCAGATTCATCTTCATTTCCATGTTTAAAAAAACCAAGACAAATGGGTCAATATACACTGTATAGGGAGATTTTAAAGTGTTCAAAACAAATGAACAGAAACCTTAGTGAATTAAACCTTAGTTGAAAAAATTCCCCTTCTAATTCGGCTTTCATTAAACAAACAAATCTTACATTTGATTTCCTATGGACATTCAAAGATAGGATACACTTTGCTCAGTCTTCTACAGAGATGTATCTATAGATCAGTTGATCACATAAAGCCTAGACTCCTAGGAGTGAGAGCTTTTTGGAATTCTGTTTATCACTAGATCACTGATCAGTGAGCTAAAAAATCAGTCTTATATCAGAACAAGTCCAGGTTAAGTGGGAGGTAAGGCCATCATGTCCATGCATTTACTGAATGGTGATCACTGATAATTGAGTTTGATGATAGTAATTGACTTAAGCAAGATTGTTGGATTTTATGTTGTTGACAAAAATGGAAGCATAAAGACATTTTCTGTTTATTTAGAGTTCATTTGCTAATTTACTTATGATTTCTGGTATATTAATCATTCCAAAAGTATTGTGTCTTTATAACTCAGAGAGATTCCAAAGCAGTAATTAATAAAGCAATCATCTTTATGGTGCTTTATTTATTAAAAATGAAACACAATTTTTATGTTTTCTGTTTTATAGTAATCTCTTCTTATGCTTCCCATTCCACAATCACACCCTTCAGGGATAAAGGGTGGGAGGGAGTTTGTGTTGACAGCACATGCCCCAGAGCTTCAGAATTTTTGAATTTGACACAGACTGATAATTTTAGCAAAGAATTCCTTACTATAGGAGGACTTGTTTAGCCATTACAGACCTCCCCTCAGATGCTATCAATGAGAAATTACATCGCTGAGTTAAGAAGCAAAAGAATTGCCTTTTCTTTCAGATTTTAGTATAAATACATATCACGGATTCATCTTATGACAATGATTGTATAGATTTATAACATATTTACTACTTTTTGAGTACTATTTTTATCCACCAAACCTCAAGCAAACCCTGGATGCTATAATTTAATGGAGATAAGGGTCAAGACACATTTTGTCATAAGAGTAACATTGCCCAAATAGTCTACAAAGTTATATGTTTGTATAATAAAGTATAATACAACTTGAAGCATGAAGGAAATTCTGTCATTTCCACAACGTGAATAACCTGAGAGCATTATGCAATGTAAAATAAGCTAGCAGGATGATATATACTGCATAATTTCAGTTACATATGAAATCTGAAAATGTCAAACTCATAGAAATAGAATGGAATCCTAGTTCTCAGAGGCTGGAGGAGGGATAAAGGGTAAATATTAGTTAAAGGACACAAAGTTTTAGTTTTACAAGATGAGTTCTGAATACTGAAGGACAGTTATAGTTAATAATGTTATATTGTATACTTGATATTTGTTAACAGACTATTTCAAAGATTTTTACCACACATACAAATGCTAAGTATATGAGGTAATAAAACTAAAAATTAGCTAAATTTTAGTAACAGAATAGATGTGAAACGCCACACTATACATCTTAAATATTTGCAACTTTTGTCAGATTAAACAATGAAGAGAGAACATGGAGAAAAGATAGGAAACATGGGAGGGGCAAAGTCATACATTTATATAAACAAGATGGTTAAGGCAATGGTCCTAAGAATCCCTATCAGGCTTTTGAAACTAGCAGTTAATTGGTAGAATTCTCACCCTGTCTAGCTATATGTTGATATATGCAAACTAAGCAACTACACTGAAGATAGCAATGTGTAATACTAAAAGCGTGCTTGGAATACCTATCATTCTGGTGTTCTAAATGCATACAGCTTTTTTTCTCTTTCATACAGGGTTTCTATGCAGTTCAGGCTGGCCTTGAGCTCTCTTTTGTAGCCCAGGCTGGTCTTGACTGCACCAGTACTCCTGCTCAGCCTCCCATGTATGTGAACTGCTTCTAATGCCATATCATTTATTGCTATGCTCTCTCTCAAGTAAATGTTTGTTTAAAAAAAAGTTAATAAAAGAAAACAAGAGACAAGAAAAAAAGTCATAGGATTATCCTGCTACAATTGCGTATATGGTTAGAGTCCTAAATTTCTGGGTAAAAGTATGTAATTGCTTTTTTTCACATTCTGTAGAGATTTAAAGTTTAGAATATCAACGACTGTTGGAACAGACTATTCCATGTTATAACTAAGGCATTTGATATTTAGACAGCTAGTGATGTTACGCTCAACTGATTATGTTAAACTGTAATAATATCTTCAAGTTTCTCTTCTGGATGGTTAACAAATTAAGTTTACAGACCAAACAATTAGACAAAAAGAAAGGCTACAAGGATAGCCAAGCCAGTATAGCCTTTCAAGGTCAGTGAGGACTCAGGACATAAGAGAACCTGTACTGTAACATCCTATAACTCAGTGGTGTCCCAAATTTTCTGTTCAAGGAGATAATGAGCTACAGAGGAAAGTGATCGATGATGTATATTGTGTCTAAGGAGAGTCACCTAGAGAGAAAGCATTCTCTCAGGCTTTCACAGAAAGCAAACTGGTCAAGCAATGGCCGTGACTCATCCAGATGGGTGACACTGACAAAAGTTCTACAAATCACTGTACATGGTTTCAGGGTAAATCCTGAGTGGATTTGACTGACCTTGCCAGACACAAAAGTTACATTTTTTTTTTGTTGTTGTTGTTGTTGTATAGGCCTTGTTTTATCTTGGTCTTAACCATCTGGCAAAAAAGTTTAACCATGAGGTATAAAAAATAAATCCATAATTATATGCTGTGCTGTAAAAAGCTCAACAACTTCTGACATTACCAGCTCTGCTGATAACCCACTATCATTCAATGGAGGTAAGGACTATATTGGGTTATTTTGCTGAATTCAGGTACTTATAATATTTGAATGGCAATGGAACACCTATCTCTGACAAAGTAAAACAAAAAAGGGGATGTAAATGAAGGATCATCATATTAGAATAGATGTACCTCTACTTTCTGTTAGTTGAGTGAGAAGAAAGATTTGTAGTAATAATATTTAGACAAGATATCATCTCTGCATCTTGTACCTTGCATAACTATTACGAAGACAGCAAAATGCAATATGTTAATTATTGTAACCGTCCTACTAACTTGCTTTGAAACTGTCTCATTGCTATTTCTTTCTCATTAAAATTTAAAAAATCAAATATTTACAACTTTTGTCAATCATATCTCACCACATGTAGGGAAAAATAGGAACAAATTCAAACAACTGTTGGTTTCTTAATTCACTCCATCTTTTTCATGAGCTTTTATAACATTTCAAAATATAAGAAGTTACACTGGGTAGTAATAGCAACAAGAAATGCTTATATCCTACTGCTGCACCCCACACAGCTCTCAATGTTCCCAGGGTGAGGATGTAAGAAGATGGAGAAAAAAGGGCCAGAGTCAGAATACAAACAACTGAGGCCATAAGAAGCTCTCTTTCTTGATAGGAAGTAAGGAAGGAGGAAAAAGAGGAGAAGGAGATGCTCTAACAGTTGCAGCACTTTTATTTATATACGTAGGAGGTTGAATATCATGTGAACCCTCCTCACCTAATAGCAAGCTGGGTTCCTGAGAATAGAGTACTTTATCCATGGGAACTGCCTCAGGCACTATATTCTTTTTTAATTTAAAAAATTAAAATTTATTCTGCACTTTTAAACATACAAAAAATAGAAAAAGGAGTGTATCAAGCATCCATGTACACAGAAGTTAGATTGATTAACGTCTTGTCATCTATGCTTCACACCACAAACACACACACTTTGCAAAACTATTTCAACATATTGACCGTTTCACTCCTGATTATCCCAGGACACCTAGTAAGATAATTTTCTATAAATGACAGCAACTTTATCATATCTTATAAAGTGAGGAATGATGATCTGATACTGAAAATCCAGTCTATTCAAATTGTGTACAGATTCCCTCAGTCGCCACCCCAAGATTTTTACAGATGGAGGAGTCCAATCAAGGACCGCACACTGGTAGCCGGGGTGTTTGGGTACCAGTGTATAGGTCAGCGACAGAACATGCCATGCTTCAGCAGTACAAGGTCCTAAGTTGATCTCTGGCACCACAAAAACAAAATAAAACAAAAACAAATAAAGATCCCATGTTGCACTTGACTATAATGGCTCTTCACATTTAATCTAGAATAGTTACCCACTCGCCCCCTTATTCTTTTCTAACAATAGTGTTTGCAATCTTAATGAGTATTAAATCACATTAAATGCTTTAAGCAGAAAATTATTTATTTGTTTATTATTTTTAAAAATTGTAATATTAAAAAGTTGAGAAGTTAATACAAAGTCCTTTTAAGGATTTTTTTTTGTGCCAAAATTCTAGATAAAAAGTTGATGTATATACCCCCTACAATTCTTGTGATACAAGAATATTGTCTCACCAGGATACTTGATGTTGTTGGAAAACATTTTTCACAAAATGAAAAAGATCTACTCACACTGAACACAAGCAGACAAACAGGCGCATTTATTTGTGGAGCAATTTGAAGTGTGCTACATTGTGAATGAAGTATTTTCATTGAAAAGTTTTTAATGGGCTGTACTCAAGCCCTAAGATCTAATTTCCCTTTGCAGGAAATAATGGGAATAGAGCAACAAGTGAAATGACACTGCCCAGGAAAGGCTCATACAGGTGCAGACCAGGTTGTAGAAGATAAGCAGCTTAACCTCAGGTACTATATTCTTGAGACTCCACCTTACCCTGGTCTTGTACGTGATCAGTCTTCAGCTTCAGCTGTTCTCCACATTGTGATGTATGCTAAGTGGTACATATGTATATGAAGTCATTTAGTAGAAGTTTATTTATTATTATTAATTTGTCTCACAGCTATTGGATTTCCATAACATGGAATTTGTTGAGCATGGTACTGGTGATGATGATGAGCAGTGTAGACTGAAATATAGCTCTGACTCCAAAGCTCAAAACTGACATTGAAGAGACAAGAGTTGTTAACTGGAAAAACTAAAAGTGCTGCTTTTGAATGGCAAGAAACACACTACAGTAGCCCGCTGTGGTGGCGCACGCCTGTAATCCCAGCACTCGGGAGGCTGAGGCAGGAGGATTGGTGAGAGTTCGAGACCAGCCTGGGCTACAAAACTGAGCTCAAGGCCAGCCTGGACTGTACAGCAAGACCCTGTCTCAAGAAGACAAAAATAAATAAATAGATAAATAAATAAATAAATAAATAAATAAATAAATAAAATAAAGAAACACACTACAACTCAATACATTCTTATAAGCTCATGCTTCTAGACAAATTCTCACAAAACACAGCTAAAATAAGAGAAGAGGTATAAGTAATAGATATTTTGACATGGATGACAAATAAAAAGTTTAACAATACCTTTACCTGAAAAGAAAGGGGTGGGAACCTTGAACAACCTCTATGTTTAATTATCAAAAGTATCTGCATGGTCAGTAGGAAAAGTAGTAGAAAACCTTGCAATAAACCAATAATGAAAGTATTATTTAAAACATTAAAACAATAAGCTAAGAAAATAGCAGCAAAGATGAATAATTATTATATCTAACTTTCACAATGCTTGAGATAAATTTTAAGAAAAATTAAATAAGCATAATAATATCAAGATTTCATGATAAAAATTTAATTCAGATCAGAATTACTTATGAGCTTTCACAACTTGGTTAGCTAAACTTCGCTTATTTCATCTATAATATGAAGATAAATTAATATTGAAGACATGGTTATTTCAGTTATTAAACAATGGATAGTTTTAAAAGTATTTAACACTACAAGTATGGTTTTCAGTATCACACATTGCTATCCTCAGTGTAGTTGTTTACTTCACAGATTTTAACATACATAGTTAGTCAGGATGAGAATTCTACTAGTTAACTGCTGGTTTGAAAAACCTATTGGAGAGTCTTAGGACCAGTGTCTAAATCATCCTGTGCATGTAAATGCATGATTTTGCCCCTGCCATGTTTCCTAACTTCTGCTTGCTGTCTCTTCATTGTGTCAGGGTAAACCCTAGGGTGATTTGACTGACCTTATCAAATACAAAAGTTACATTTTTTGTTATATAGGTCTTGCTTTATCTTGGTCTTAACCATCCAGCAGAAAAGTCTAACCACAAGGTATAAAAAGTAAAGCACTATTAATACGCTGAGCTGTAAAAGACTCAAATCAGCAGCTTCTAACACAGCCAATTCTACTGATAACAGACTACTATTATCAACTATTGGAGTTTACATGCAACTACTTTTTCTTAGTTTAATGAGAAGAAACGTTTGTATTAATAGTGTTTAGAAAAGATACCATGTCTGTATCTTGTTCTCTGAGCAACTACTATGAAGACAACAATAAGCATTGTATTAATTACTGTGGCTGTCCTGACATGTTTTGAAACTGTCTCATTATTATTTCTTTCTTATTAAAATTATAAAAATTAAGATCTAAAATGCTAATCTGTGTTGAATATCTGACCCATATTAGTATTTATAGAATCTTGTGAAAATCAATAATTATATTGTTGATTATTCTAAATTATCATGTCTCTATACACATTGGTAACTGCACTAACAATAGTGAATGCATGCTTGTTTTATTCAAGTACTCAATGTAAGATATACTAAAAACATCTGAATTGTCCTGCAAGTATTTGTAACTCAATGACTACTAGATATTTAGTAAAAGTTTTTAAATTTGTGCAGTAAAATTGATTGAATTAATAAAAATGTATTGGATATATACTAAAAATAAAAATAAAAGTATTCAACAATGTGTGCAACACATAGAGTGTTTAATTCTCAGAAGAGTTATTGCCTATCATCTTAAGGCACATTATTTAATTTATTATTTCTCAATTCTATTTTCAGTTATATATATTGTAAAAAATTTTGTGATGGTCTCATAGATATTTAGATATGGATGGATATTTATTAGACATCTGTTATCTACTAAATACCTATTTTTGGGCCAGTGAGATAGTTCAGTAGACTAAGCGCTGGCTTAGGAAAGCACATCTCAGGTCTCACATGCCACAACAGCCCTGCCTCTGGGGCATGCTGAGTCTGTGACCCAGTCCTGGCATGGTGGTGCACACCTGTAATTACAGCGTTTTGGAGACTGAAAACAAGAACATCACTCAGAGTCCAAGCTGCATAGTGAGATCCTTTACCAAATACATAAACGAACAATAAATGAAAGTAAATATCTATTATCTTTAGATTTTAAGTATAAAGTTCATATAACGGACTCACTTTCTCTTAATAAAGGCAAAAGGCAAAAGATCTAGTTCTTCAAAAATTGTTCTAACTGTGAACGGCCTTAGGAAGGGGTTGACAATATAGCTCAATTGTTTTATACTAATTTAAGGTTACTATTAAGCAGTCTTTTCCTTGGGTCCTATGATTTACTGAAGTAAAATTAAGAGCCCTTCAATTATAGAGGACAAAGGAGTTGATGAATTGTTGAGCTGCTCCTCTTGTGGGAATAATATCTCTACTCAATACAAACATAAGTCTTACTCAGAGGATAAGTTTGACGATTTCTGAGTTTCATTATATAGAACTTTCTGCCACTCCTCCATTGTCCACCTGTTCCACCTACTTCATTCTGTGTATGTTTTCATTGGCTTGCTATTTTATTGCATTATAAAAACTCTCTAAAATTCCTTAGTGAACTCAAGGGAGATGTGTACGGATTAGATCATTCTTTTCAAAGTTATAAGTTTTGGGATGTGAAAAATTTAGACTGTAGGACTGTTATATTTATACCCATCCTTTGAGATTAGACCTAAATGTCAGTCCTTTTATCTGAGCACCCCAAAGGTTTTCTTCTAGTTTCTTAAAGGCTCCTCATGTCCATCTGGACCAACAAAGTTGATCTGAGGTCTCCCCTCCAATGCTGCAGCCCATAGTTGTATAATATCTATACAGCCAGGACTACACAGCCTCTAAATATTTGATGTTTCTGTCATGAAAATGCTTGATTATTTCTCATGGATCACATCAGACTTGGTTTTTCTATTCCCTATGAAAATCTCTAATAGAAGAGCTGATATTTGGGTATTTTCTATTTAGGGAAAAATACTCACTAAAGATAATGTTTCCTTAGTTGTAGACATGCTTAAAATATCTTCAGTTTTCCTCAGTGATTTATTCAGAGAGGGCAAGGGTTTATTTGTTCACCAAATATGCACAAGCATAAATACAATAATTTGTTTATTCTATATATTTGTGCCTTCTCTGATAAGTAGCTAGCAAACTTTTTTTCTGTTCTGTAGGTTGTCACTCACCCTTTTGGGTGTTCCGTTGCTGAGAAGAAGCTTTTGATTTGACACAATCCCTTTTGTTGGTTCTTGCTATTATTTGTTCTGCTGTTTTGGTTCTGCTCAGAAATCCTTTGCTTGCACCTATGTGTTCAGCTGGTATATCTATTTTCTTTTTCAATAGACTGTTTCTATTCTAAAGTTGAGATATTTGATCTATTTTGATTTTAGTTTTTAAAATTTTTATTTATTTATTTTATTACTTTTCATAAGAAATAACAATGTGACAGTTTCAAAACACGTTAGTAGTACATTCACAGTATTTGATACAATGTACATTGTTGTCCTCATAGCAGTTATACGGGGCACAAGGTGTAGACTGATAATTTTTCTAATCATTATTGGCACAAGTTTTTTTTTTTTTTTTCTCATTGAACTATGAGAAAGTAGTTGTATACATAATCCAATGTTCCATAACTGCTGTGGTTATTGGCAAAACTGGCAATGTTGGAAGCTGTTGATTTAAGTCTTTTATTGCTCAGCATACTAGTCTAGATTTATGTTTTGTGCCTCGTGGCTAAACTTTTCTGCTGGGTGGTTAAGAGCAAGTTAAAGCAAGACCTGCTTTAACTTGGTACATGTAACTTTTGTACCTCCCAAGGTCAGTCAAATCCCCTCAGGATTTACTTTGAAACCATGTACAGTGCTTTGTAGACCTGTTGTCAGTGTCAGCCGTCTGGATGAGTCATGGCCATTGCTTGACCAATTTGCTCTCTGTGAAAGCCTGAGAGAATTTTTAGTTTAATATATGATGAAAAATATGGATCTAGATTCAGTCTTTAGCATCTGGATACCCAATTTTCCAAACACCACTTGCTTTTTCTTTTCTCCCTTCCTTCCTTCCTTCCTTCCTTCCTTCCTTCCTTCCTTCCTTCCTTCCTTCCTTCCTTCCTTTCTTCCTTCCTTTACCTTTATTCCTTTCTGCCCTCATTGTTTCTCGTTGCTTTTTACCTTTTAATGTATTTGGTTGTTACAGGGTCTCACTATGCAGCTTGGACTCAGTGACCATCCTGTTTTTCAGCCTCCTCAGCACGTGGATTACAGGCATACATCTGCACGCCTAGACTCTTTGGCCAGCTCAGCCTGCCCTGGGGGTAGGTGATTGAACCACAGTCCCTGCACTTGCCTGAGCTTGCCTAAACAGGTGCTTTAGTCTGCTGAGTTATCTTACCAACCCATTACTTTTTGTGAATTAAGGTTTGTAGTACATTCATTTTATAATTATCTTGGAGACTTGGCACATGTACATAATATTGCTTGTTTCTTTTTAAAACTTTCTTCCTTTTTCTCCTCTATTTCTCCTTACCTTCTTTGTATCTTGTTGATATTATTAATCTTAGTACATGTCTGTGACATATAAAGTTTGCCACAACTTGCATAGCTGTCAATGATCCTGGGGAAAAAATGAGGAGATGAGGAAAATATAGACAAGGGATGAAACCTGAGGTCTTGTGGAACCCTCTCTCTCTCTCTCTCTCTCTCTCTCTCTCTCTCTCTCTCTCTCTCTTAATGGGAGCAGAAGAACTGTACAACCACATTAAGGGCATGTATTGATAATTTTAATAAAGTTAGTATCATGAGACACAGAGTTGCCTAGTGATGAACTGTTAGAACTATCTTGGGCATGGTGTTTTTTCAGGATCAAAGTATTTCCAGCCTTAGATGCTCCGTAAATCTCCATCTTTTCTGTTCTGTGGTGTGAACGTTGAGTGCTCAATTGAAATTGGAGGAGTTATGTTTCAAGGGCTGTGTAGAAGTCTTTTTCATTCTTGAACCCTCTTCATTCTGAGTGAATTAGCTTGTTTAAGCCAAAGACTTTAAATCCAAAGATTTTGTACTGCGTTCAGCAACTCAAGCCTAAATAGTCCAACAATATATGACAATAGTGAGTTACCAGTATAGTGGGTAGTTGTCATAAGTTACCAGTATAGTGGGTAGTGATTTGAACCTTTTACAGTTAACATATTGCTATGGCATTATTTTTACGTTTTATGGTTATACTTTGCAGCTAGATATTTAAGACCAAGTTAAGGTGAGATCTGTATTAATCAATTTTTTACTGTTTATCTAGGTCAGTCAAGTCTCCTCAGGAATTGCTTTGAAACCAAGTATAGCATCTCTTCGTTCTGCCAGTGCCAGATATTTGGATGAATTACCGCTTTTGCTTGACCAAGGTGTTTTCTATGAAAGCGTGGAAGATTTTTTTTTTCTCTCTCTTGGTGACTTTCCTTAGGTATAGTACATATCATTAAGTCACATTTCTTTGTGGTCCCATAATCTCCTTGATCAAAAGATTAGGAACTGATTCAAGTTATAGTATGTTACAGTAGAAGTTCTCTGTGTCTTGGGTCCTCGGTCACTTCAGAGTGATAAGGTCAAAATATTGGCTAGCGTGTTAGCCCATCTGTCTCTCTAATTTCTAGTTTCCAAACATCAGGGACTATGGATGTCACTGGGGCAATTTATTAATGAGCAAAGGTTGACAGCTACTCTATTCACCAGTTGAACTCCTGCCCAATAATTTCTCCCCACCATAACTGGTAAACATACAGAAGAGATAATTAATGGTATGTAATGGAAGCAATAAGCTTAATATTACCATCTTGTCTAAATATCAAACACCTTAGAACACAAAAGAGAATCATTATTTTCTAACAACCATGGCTCTTCTAATGTTTAAATCCCCATTGAATAATACCAGAAAAAAGTTACATATCTTTACACAGACATTTAGAAGTAAAAATTGTCCAAAACACTGAGTATGACAATCATGATGACATTATGTAATACATCTTAATTTTCACTTCCACATACAATGACCCTTTTAACCAATTATCTCTAATACATAAGAAGATTTTATCTAATTTGTTTTCCTTTGATGGAACATGCTATGCTTTGTGTCTAGTTGTTACCCCAAAGCCTCATGCATTTATGGGGCAGGGACTTCCAGAGTTTGAGATTAACTCATGATCACTGGGATTATGTGTGATCCAAGGCTGGGATTATGGGTTTTAGTACTGTTGGGATTGTGGGTGTGAGTGTTACACCCAGCCTGATGCAGAGAGCCTGAATATAATATAAGAGAGACAGAGAGACAGACTCTTTCTTTTGCCACTGTTGCTGTTCACTGCTATGAACTGCTGCTCTCTGCCATATGCCAGTCTGCCTTGGAGACAGCTGAGTATCAACTGAAATCTCAATAACTGTGAGCTGAATAAACCTTTCCTGTCTTCATTTTGGGCATCAGATATTTGTGCCAGCAATGGGAGAAGAGTTACTAAGACAGGAAATAAATCATCTAAGATTTTTCCTAAAGGCAGATGTCTAAATCTGAAAGAAAAGCTTATTACCATTAGCATTCCTTGTTTTATATTTTGGAAGACCTATATACCTAGAGTAAAGAATACATTTAATACATCATGAGATGAACAATACTGAATTATCATACACATGTAAAAACCTTTGTTTATTAATTTAGTTTTGTACAAAGAGACACTTTTATGAGAAAATGTTATTGTATTTTTTGCTAGAAAACTTTTTCTTTGGATTGTGATGAAATTATTGAGATTGTCTCCCCAGGGACTATAGATGTCACTGGGGGAAATTTATTAATGAACAAAGGCTGACAACTCCTCTATTCACTAGTTGAAGTCCTGCCCAATAATTTCTCCCCACCCTAAGGGATTTTTGCAAATTATGTTAAATTTTTTGGTGAGTTGTGAGAAAGCTAATTTTGCTGTCACTTAGATCAGCTGGTAACCCAGATGGAAGCATCCTTTTAAGCCTATAACCCAAATTGTATTATGAACAAATGGTCCAGAAATGCAAAAGAAAAAGGAAAAGAAAAAAATTGCTCTAAAATAACAAAGAGAACAACTGTTTATGGAATGTATAAACAGAGAAGCAAGTACATAGAACAAACAAACATCTTTACATTACACAAAAACATATCTTTGGCCAAATTGAATTGTAATAACTATTTTATAACCTTCGAAATTTATAGTTATAAATAGACTAGTCAGATGTTGTTATTTATCAGTTAGGGGGAGAGAGAGAGAGAGAGAGATCTTACCAGATGAATTTGGAAGTAACATACACCTTTTATACTTTATTCTGTATCAAGAATACTGGTACATTTCAGCTCAGTTATTTCTATATATTTTATTACCTATTCACGCCTTTGATACCCATTTTTTGCTACAATCTCCTGTGCATTTTGGGTCATTTCCCTTAATAGGCCTCAGATGGGTCCAGCCACATCATTGTCAACTGCTTCTCTCCAGATCAGAGTTCATGATACAGACAGACAGCACATACCAGCAAAATACAGGCATATCCTCAACCCCAAGTGAGCCTTCCTTTTGCTTTACTTGATTGAATTACAGTAATATACACTGTTAAGAGGTGGGAGGAATTGATTCCTCTTTTGTTTTGGCAAGTGAACTCTGTATGCGAAACCTATATCCTACATTTTGGGAAGGGAAACCATCACAGAGCCTCCCTTATTATAAGATGCCACATCTGTGGAAACAGAAGCAAAGTAAATTAACTTATCTGAAGGACAATGCCAATCAGTAGCTCCAGAGGAGTTAGCCAATGTAGATTTCCAAGAGGATAAAACTTGCCATAACTACTGTTGAACTGAAGAAAAGGGAACAATAAGAATTTGTACCTCATGACCAAAGCCGTTGAAAAGAACCCTGAGACTAATGAAGAACTCCAGTGGGCATATGTTGAGTCAGACAGAGTCAATTAATATTACTAAATAAAATCTGAAAATCAATTAGCATTGCAAAATGATTAACCTAGATCCAAAGAGTTTGGGATAATTTGTCTTTGTTGGGTAAAGTGAACCAAATTGAAGAAGTTACTATAGCTTGCACCCCTTTGGTGTCCACCATCAGGTCTGCCATTATTTAAATGGAATGTCAAAATCAAGCAATAGTTCAAGTCCCATTGTTTATAGATTTCACTCTAAACCTTCAAATGTGTTTGTAAAATACCAAAACTTTTACATACCAGTTAAATTTAGGACCATAAAACAAGCAATCAACCTTATTGAGAATCAAGAGAGTACCAAGGACTTAGAAAAATCTTTAAAGTCAGTAAAATGTTATTTACCTTGAGGATGAGTTTCTTAAATCAATCACCTTAAATGAAAAATGTAAAAGCTTCTTTTTTTTCAGTTGTAACATACAAATGGGCATCTTTACAAAGTTAGAGTGCACTCAAATATATTTTTGACCAAATTGAACTATAGGAACTCTATTGCAATTTTATACATTTGTAATTATAAATAGACCCAGTCAGATTTTGATGCTCATAAATTAAGACAGAAACATTTCTTATCAAAAGCATTTGTGAAGAATATAGTCTTTCATGTATAATGTATACATATATATATATATATATATATATATATATATATATATATATATTTCTATTCTTTGTGAAGCTGAATTGTCTTTTGCCTTCCTCTGGATCAACAATCTAACACTTCTGTTTCTGTGGATCTGTGGTTATCGCACCCAGAGATTATGCACATTTGTGTCTAGAAGTCCTTTAAAATGATTTTCCTTTAAGTAATTATTATTTTAACCCAATATATGTCAATAACCCCAAAATCTTTGGATCCTTTTTTATTTTTTAAAATTTTTATAAAACGAAGAGTGATCCATTCAATAACACAAGAGTTTGGGTACTTTGAACAATGTTTGGAGTATATTGAATCATAACCTTTATGTCTCCTATATTTGGGCTCCTGGCTCTGGCTGCAGCTTATACTCCATGTCCTCAGGGATGATGAGCTCCTGGCGGTGGCTCATTGCTGGAGATGTGATACCCAGGGGATGTGGTAGTCATCACCTCTATAGCCACAACCATGGCTGCATCTGGCTTTCTCCTCTTTTGATCTGGGCTGCTGTCCTAAGGGAGTCTTAGGGAAACACATGTTGTTAATGTAATGGGGCAGCTGGCTCTTGGCCAGGCCACATGCCAGAGGAACCCAAGAACTTTTTGTGCAAACCAGCTCACTGGTAAGAAGGAAAGGGGGACGTGTGCAGCCATTGTCTCTGCTAGTTAACCCAGGCACTAGGTGTGCTGACTGCTACTTTCACTCTGGTGCTGATGTCTCATTTCTGCCAGAATTTGGAGTGCAGCTGTTGTTTTCACTGATTAAACTTTCAGTGTCAAGAATGCACATGGTGCACACTACTGATATCCTGCCTATTCATCCCCTGGCCTATAAGTTTTGGCATGCAGGGATATTTGGATGGCTGTAAAATCCCAACCTACTCCACCTAGGACCAGAGCTCGGGCCCTCCCTACACTAAGGCTATACCCTCTCACTGGTGAGACCATGCTGCTCTGAGCCAGATATGAGTATTTTTTACCATATATCATAATTTATTCAAATTAACATAGTCCAGTGCACTTATGATATATCATGAATCACATAATTGCTTACTGACATTAACAAGAGTCTTTCTCACTGTCTTTTCAATAGGAGCAATATTAAAACAGGTAAATAGAAAAAGAAATGTATAATGACATGATGGTTAACGCAGTAGTGGCAAAGGATGGGGCTTGATACAAATAAAAATCACAGGGAACTTAATTTTGATTGGGAAGGCAGCATTTGGAATTCTTTTTATGGAAGTTACATCTGAGGTAAGTATCCATGGTACACAGGAGTTGGCAAAGATATGAGGAGAAACTGTATTAGCAGGGAGAAAAGGACAGTCCAATCGCTTGAGCTGTGAAAAGCTGAAAGAGTTCAAGGAGCTGAAACAAGCCCAGTATGGCTGGAATGCAGTGACAAACGGGATGTGAGACCAGGCTGGAGAGACAGGCAGGGCCAGCTTGTCTAGGGTAGTGGTGGCAAACAGTTTAGAGCTCCCATTGCTATGGCACGTGTGCTACAGGCCTGCCACCAGTGGTCTAGAGCTTTGCTGGGCCTGCTAAGGTGGGATAATTGGTAGTTGCCTTTATTTTCCTTCCTGAATAAATCATTTATGGTGCAGACTGATCATAAGACAAATAGTATCTGCTTCTATGAATTAATCGGTAGGTGTTGCTAATACTTTTTCATCTGATTGAGCCAAGTTAGAGGGCTTAAGCACTATCGGTTTTACTTTTGTTCCAGGAACCCTCCTTTTCACACTCAGGACTTGATTTTAAAGTAGTGCTCTAAGCCAAGTCCTTTGTCGTTGCAAAACCTCTTCTAAGCAAAATCCAGAAAGGAAAAAGCAAACACATGAAATAATCATACAAAAAACATATACATATACATCCGTAGCTGTCAAGTCTCTGTCCCATGCCTATACATATTTTTAGAGGTTCTAAAGAACCTTTGTCTGGCCTTAATGAACCTGTTTCTGACCCTAGTGAACCTCCGTCCCGAAGAGTTTTCATCTCATGATGCCAGTACTGATACATGCCTCTGCTGAATACTGGTTCTAATTCACTTCTCTCCCATGCTGCATGCAAATCAAGAAGCTTCTTGATGCTTACTATTTTTTTTTTCACTGGATCAGACCCTGTTTGTTCACCAATTTGCCATGACATACCCAGCTCTCAATGATTCTTGAGAAAAACAGCAAGGGGATGAGCAAAATATAGACTGAAAGCTGAGGTCAGGTGGAGCCCTCACTCTCCTGATGGGAGGAGAAGAACTGCATAACCACCTTGGAGGCATTTCTTGGCACTCTTTGACATAGCATAATGGGACACAGGATTTCCTAGTGACTAACGACTAGAATTATCTCAGCTCAGATGTTTTTCTGAGGTCCAAAGTATTGATAACTTCAGCTGATCCCTACAGTGTCCTCATTCACTGATGCCATGTCTCAGTCCACTTATTTCCCCATTTCCTCTCCTTACCCCTCACCCCTGGTCCCCTTGAATCCTTTCTTATCTGCAAAAGATTCATCTTTTTGTCTCATTATGTACTTCTTTTATTTTTCTCTCAGTTTGTACTTCCAGAATCACTTGCTAAAAAGCTGATTTTTCTTCCAGCAAAACAATTTGGATTTTTTTCTAAGTACAAGACAGCTGAGTGTCCTTTGAGCACTTCTGGGAATTCTCTTCTGTTTCATAGAACCAAAAACCTGTTTGTTTGTTTGTTTGTTTGTTTTCTGTCAATACTATGCTGCTTTTTAAAAAAAAATCACTGTGGCTGTGTAATATAACTTGACATCTGGGATTATGGTGCTTCCTGCCTTGCTCTTTCTGCCTAGAATTGATTTTGCTATTCAAGTCTCTTCTGGTTTCATAGGAATTTTATAATTGTGTCCTCCAGTTCTATATAGAATATTATTGGTATTTTTATTGGGATTATATTAAACATGTATAAAATTTTTAGAAGTACGACCATTTTAACAATATTAGTCCTTCCTCTCAAGGAACAAGGGATATCTTTCCATTTTCTGGTATCGTCTTCAGTCTCCTTTTTAGAGTACTATAGTTTTCATCAGAGTAGTCTTCTACTTCCTTGGTTAGGTCAGTTCTTAAGTGTTTCATTTCCCTTGAAAGGTGTTGTTTTCCTAATATATCTGCTGGCAAGTTTGCTTTTGGAATACACAAATGCTATTGACTTTTTAGCTTTGCTTTGTATCTTGGTGCACTACTGAATTGGGTTGCTAAGAGTCTTTTGGTTATCTAAGAGTCTTTTGCTGGAAATTCAGGGATCTTCTATGTAGAGTATGATGTCAGCCCCCAAGGTGGGTATAAAAGCATTTGAGATGTGTTATATGCATGTTTATACATTTCCCCACAATTAATGTAATTGTTACATAATGCAAATCTGTTTTAAGAATAGTTTTTAAAAAATAACTATAGGAGTTTACAAATATCTTCACTCAATTTTACCTTTTGTGAACACATGCAAATTCAAAATATTTTCTGCTTTACTGTATTGATGATGTAGTCAGACTCAAATTCTAAGAAGTTCTTGTAGTGTGAAAACAGTAAAAAGAGGGTCATTTTGATTCTTTGTTAGCTGATACTACCAATATATTTGAATTCACATAACTACACCTGGAATAGAGTGTACAGATGGCCACCTGTATGCATGTTTAATATTTATTTATCTATAAGTAAGAATGAATCTCTTTTTTTTTTTTTTGTATTTTAGGACATGGTCTCCAGGGCCTGCAGGGTCTACAGTTTCTACGGGATTTTACTACATAGATTGGGCTTGCAGTGATCTGCCTGTGTTTGCCTCTCAAGAGCTAGGATCACAGGCACATGCCACCCCTCTCAATCTCAGTCACTTCAGCTCCCCAAGGGAGAGACCGGCACAGAAGGCCAAGGATTGAATCCCAGCCACTGTGTCTGCCTAGCAAGGCACTTTAATCTTCCGAGCTATTTAGCAGGCCCAAGAACAGTTCTTATTTGGTTCAGTGCAGAGTCATTTTCATGGAGTGCTTGTTTTTGAGTATATTAAAAAAAAAAAAAAAAAACTACTTGATTATGTGAACGGAAGTATAGTCATTATTTTCATTTAATCTTTTAATATATATATATATATATATATATATATATATATATATATATATATAACATGAATTCCCTTGTTTTTCTGATTTATTTTAAATCTAACAGTCAAATCCCCTCAGGATTTACCTTGAAACCATGTACAGCGTTTTGCAGAACTTTTGTCAGTGTCAGTCGTCTGGATGAGTCACGGCCATTCCTTGACCTATCTGCTCTCTGTGAAAGCCTCAAAGAATATTCTTTCAAGGTGATTCTCCTTAGGCAAACTATACATCATCAATCACTTTCCTCTGTGGCAATGATGTTTGCTAGTCAGAATGTTAGGATATAAATTTTTTGAGTATCTAAACATTACAAAATTAATCAATAAATTAATTATAATTTTAATACTAAGGTATCATTAAAAATCATGTTTATTTTAAGAGAAAACTATATTTTGTTTGCACTTCCAGGAAATTAAAAAAAATTAGAATACTAAATAAGAAAAGGGTTTAAAAATTACATACCAAACTATTACAATTTTCAAATATATATATATATATATATATATATATGATCACAGCAAACCTCTAATTTCTGTTTGTTGCTTACTGTTAGGATGATATTGTTAGGAGGTTTACATTCTTCACTAGACTTTTCTGTATAGTCTACAATCAGCGTATATAATTGCTTCAATCTGAGAGAAATTCAATTTTAGAATATGCCTTGATTTTCTATCTGTTCCTAATATATTAATTCTCAGTGCTATTATTATTAGTATCTCCTAAACATTTCTTTCATACACGTGCATTTTTAAGTTTCTCAAATGCTTCGAATAAATGTTTTAAATTATCCTAAATTTATACAATAAAGTTTAAAACTTCTATAAAAATGTAAAACATTTCTCTAGTTTCATTGCATCAAAAATATGGTTCATTTATGCTTCCAGAAAGAGTCTAAAATTAATTCAGAGTGCAATTTAAAGAAACTGATAATCTTCAATGCATGTGAATTTTATTAGACATTAGTGATAGTCTTATTCGAGGAATCACAAAAATCAATGAGGTCTTATTAACAAACTGTCAGCTGTCTGCTGGTTTGCTTTCCACACATCTAACGCTGTGATCTCTATACTATATCTTCTCTCAATAATTTCTTCTTAATTGGCAATGTTTAAACAAGATTTTCATTTACTCTTTCCTGAATGTTATGCGGAAGTATATTGTATCAATATAATTTCCAAAAGTATTATTTTATGAAAAAGATCGTTTAATGCTTCAAATATGTTTCAGTTTTATATAATTTTCATCATCATATGTTACAAACATAAATAAGTGATAATAGTATTACAACTTTCAAAATACAATAAATGTTTCAGTTATGGTTCTCAAATATCAAGAGTCAGGAATGATATTCCTTTAAACTGAGTCCTAATAGAGTTTCAAGTAAGGAATAAAGTAAGATGGATGTGGGACCAGGTGGGGAGAGAGAAGACCTAGTACAGCAAGGTCAAGAGTATATGACTATCAAAGACAAAGGAGAAAAGTCCCAGAGGATGGCTCCGTGATGTTAAACCACATAGAAAAGTCCATGGGGGTAGACTGGGCATTATGGTGGGTACCTTTAATCCCATCTCTTGGGAGCCAGTAAACAGGTGGATAACTACAAGTCTGATTGGGAGGGGAGGGGAGGACAGGGGAGAGGAGAGAAGTGGAGAGGAGAGAAGAGGAGTGGAGAGGAGAGGAGAGGAGAGGAGAGGAGAGGAGAGATGAGAGAGGAGAGAGAGGAGGGGAGAGGAGAGGAGAGACGAGAGAGGAGAGAGAGGAAGATCTATGGAAGAAATAAAGTTAAGGAGGTAAGGAGGGTGAAGTGAGTGGGAGACTACCAGATCTAGAAAACATGGTTTAGAGACCGGAGCTTTCTCCCAAAGCTGTGGAAATGTCATCAAAGAGCAGGCGTCCATAAATAGGTATTGCAGGCCAGAGACTGTGATATTTATTCTAAGAGCAACGGACAACTGATATGTCCAAAATTATGTGTTTGCAAAATTGAATTTGCATATTAAAAGGTCCCTCTTAATTTCAGTGTGGAAAACATGTTGGTGTGAGTGAAGAGAGACTAGTTAGAAGGCCAATAAACAATTTTAAAAGGTGTAATGATATAGAAGTAGGAATATAAAAAAAATTGAAGAATACATTTTTTTGCACATCTTGGTCCAATGACTAACATCTGTATGAATAGTCAAGTCTTATTTCTATGAAATATAAACTCATGGCCTGGCTAGGTACACACACCTGTAATCTCAGCTGTCCAGGAGGCTAAGGCAAGAGGATGCTGAAGTTGGAGGATCTTGAGGCAGGATGACCCCAAATTGGAGGGAAGCTTGGGCAATTTAGTAAGACCCTGCCACAAAATAAAGAATAGAAAAGGGCTTGGTCACAGCTCCATCGTAGGTTCCATCCCAGTATCATGAACAGACTATAATCAAACACCAGTACAACTCCTTGAGTCCTTGTGTTCATTTTGAGAGGCAAAGCTTTATGAGAATCATAATTATTTGCAAGTTGAATATTGAACGAGACATCATTATCCCTTTTAACATTTTCAGTTAGTAATAAAAATAGCTACTTGACTCCATTGTTTTAAGACTTGCACATGATAAATTACTGGAAAATTCTTGGGAACCTCAATATTTTATTTGCCTATAACATGGTGATATTAAAAAAAAAAAACTAACCTTACATCCCTCCATCAATGTTTATTCATCAAGCACTTCCTATGTGCTTGACACTGTCAAGGCATCATTGAATAAACAGAAGACATTTATAGATCTAGCAGTTTGTGATTTAAACAGGTGTTTATTTGCAAATTAAATGAAGGGGACACTGAAAATAGTAAGGTAGGCCCAGACCTTAGGCTCCATATTGAGATCATGTCTCTCTATTTTAAATCAGTGAGAACTGATTAACTGAGCTAACCTTGAATACAATTCATGTTCTCTTGATTTGTTGTTTAGAAGAGTTGATTGCTGTAGGGAGAATTATCATCTTGTGATAGAACTTAGGCTGTTTCTGCCTGGAGATTTTCCCAGAAGTTGGAGCCTAGCTGATTATTACTGCATCTGCCCAATGTCGGGACCAAACCCTTACTGTGTATGGTTCATTATAATCCTATTAGGTAAACAGGACTTTAAAGGCTTACAGATAATCCAGATCCCCTACACTTTATTTCTCTTATTTTTCTTTCTGTAATGGAAGACTGTGCTCATAAGGAAAAGGAATGAATAGATTATAGCATTAGTCACAGCATTTTAATCTCATCTAAATTTTCTCTGGTTCTCTTTTCATTTTGCCATAGCTTTTCTGATCAAGACCAAATTGTTACAGAGAGCATTTAACTAACTCTTTATGAGAATGCCACTTGTATAATCATTTAATCTACTGTTGTATTTTTTATACAGAAGTTCCAAACAATAAAGTTTCATGAAGCATATAGATTTTAGAGAGAAAAACAAAGTAAAATTTTAATTTCTCAGTTGATAGAATGCTAAATAATTTGTGACTATAGTTGACTATATCTGCTCACATTTACATATATTTTATTCCAGAAGCAATCATAAGGTACTACATAATACTGAAAGAAAAGATACTATAGGTATATAGTTTTGCAATTGTAGTTTTATATGCACAGATATACAAGAATGTATATGCAAGATTATACATTGAAAGAGAAATTCAAATTATCAATTTTCTTATATTTGTAGAGGGACAGCAATATCAGTGGGATAAATTTTGAGAATCAAATAGGTTTGCACCTAGGGCAATAGAATTTTGCAAAATGTAAAATAACATGTACATTTGTTGTCAACAGGCAGCTTCTTGCCTGGGTATCTAAATTTAATTAAAGATTTTAAATATTATGTAGATGGAAAACTTTATTAATTGAAATCCAAACTTCATTACCATAAATTTCACATATGAAATCCTTCACCAACACTTGGGACTCTTTTTCCCTTGGGGCCCATTTGTGGTTTTGATTTCTATTTTCTTAATGATTTGTGATGTCAAACAGCTTCTTATATACCTATTCATCATGGTTATATGACCTATTTACCAAATATTTTGTTCATTTTTGAGTGTATTATGTATTTATTCTGCTGTTGTCTATAAGTGTTCCACACATATTTTTGATGTTGACCTCCTTTCTGATATGTCTCACAAATGTCTTTTCCCTAAATTGTGTCTTTTTGGTTTGCCTTATCACAAATTAGTGAAGCATAGATGTTTAGATTTATTTGCGGGGATGTCTGTTCTAATTTATTTTTTTGTGAGTTCTGCACTTCTTGGGAAAATGTTGCTTTATAGTATAATTTGAAATAAGAAAATTTGAGTCCTCCAAATTTGCTTTTATTTTTCAAAATTATCATAGTGGTTGGGATTTTTATGTCCAATTTTTTTCTATTTCTGTGAAAACTATCATTAAAATTTGATAGGCCTTGCATTGAATCTATATATTACTTTGGGTACTGCAAACAGATTTTCATTATACTAGAGGACATGAACATTACACAACTTTACATAGTATTAAAAACAAATATAAACAAGCTACTATGAGCCACAATACAAAGTATTATTTGAAGTGTTTAAAAGGCACAGTATTTACATAAAGATTGCTACAAAAATCCCTTATAGGAGGATCATAGGAGATGTCTCAGAGGTTTAGTTTGACCTCAGTACATGGATTGAATCGTGTCCCCTCAAATTCATATGTTGGGGCTCTAGACCTCAATAACTCAGAATGTGACATTTTGTGGAGACAGGTATCTTATTCAGGTAACCTGTGAAAATGAGGTCATTAAAGTGAGCTGTAATCTAGCATGACTGGTCTCTTTATCCCAGACAAAGTGAATGTCAGGTCAAGGCAGAGACTAGATGTTTCTGTTATGAATGCTAGAAATTGCCATAAACTTCCAGTAGTTAGGGGAGCAGTATGGAACAGAGTTTTCCTCATAACATTCTTTTAAGACCATGATCTGAAACTTCTATACTCTAGAAATGTGAAACAATAAGTTTCATTAATTTGCTCAGTTGATGTGTTTTGTCAGTACAAAATAATTAATATATCAAGTTTTAAAAATGAGTAAAACTTCATGTGTATTATAAAGCAGAGAAAGATGTCCAAATCCAGATAATATGTACAAAGGCAGAGACCTCCAAAAAATTTCAAGTAGTTCAATATGACATCACATAATCTGAGGAAAATGCCCTACAGGAATAAAACCTGAAAAAAGTGCTAAAGTCTGGTTTAACTATATAAGATTATATGTTACAAAAGCAATTATGAAATTGTGATAGCTTTTAAAGGTATAGAATATATAACATAATGAATGTTTTAAAAATATTAAAATGAAATACTAAATCTTCTAGAAGAGGAAGTAAGTAGAAACCTTAATGGTATAGGGTTAAGTATAGAGTTGAACTGTATGACCAATGCTTCAATGTATCAACTATTAGGATCTCATCTTTTTCAAAAGTTTCTGTATATCAAAAGAAATCACCAACAGATAAGAAGAAAGCCCACAAGGTGGTAGACAATTATAGCAAACTATTCATCAGACAAAGGACTCCTGTCTGAAACATATAAAGAATTTTAAAAACGCTGGCCACCAAAATTCAAAGACCCAATCCAAAAATGGGCATCTGAGATGAATATACACTTTCCAAATGAAGAAACACAAATGGCAAATAAATATATGAAAAAAATATTCAGCCTCATTGGTTATTCTCAAGAGATGCAAATTAAAACAATGATGAGATGCCACCTTATGCCAGAAAGAGTAGCTATCATCAAGATGTCAACCAATAACAAATGCTGGAGAGATGGTGGGAAAAAGAAACTCTTGTCCACTGTTGGGGGAAATGCAGACTGGTATGATCATTATGGAAATCAGCGTGCAGATTCCTCAGAAAGTTAGGATTGATGTTTCCATTCAACCCAGCTGTTTCCCTCCTAGGTATTTTCCCAAATGAATTGTAAACGTCATACCACAGTGAAATACGTGCACCCATGTTTATAGCAGTGAAATTTATCTTAGCTAAATCTTAGAACCAACCCAAATTCTCATCAACTAAGAAAGAAATGAATAAAAAAGATACATTATTTTTACACAATATAGTATTGCTCAGCTCTGAAAAAAGGTAATCTTGAGGCTTCTGTAGATAATTGGAGGTCACTATAGGTTACTGTGTTGGTAACTAAAATAAAGCAGATTCATGTGTAGAAACATTGTATTATCTCACAAGTGTGAGATTCTGGAAAAGTAATGAAAATCTAAAAGGTATAATACGTACTACAAAAGGGAAAGAAATTGATTAATGAGAAAGAAAACCTGGGATGAGGAACAGGACAAGGGAAAGAAGGGAAAGAAGTATATTTAGGTATATATGCAGAATTGTTTGGATAATTGTGTTGTTGAGAAAGAATCAGCTAATGCTTAATTTTTTTACTCTGATATTTTTTATCTTTTGAATTTCTTCTTTTTTTTTTCTTTTTGAGGCAGGGTCTCACTGTACAGTTCAGGCTGGCCTTGAACTCAGTTTTGTGGCCCAGGCTGGTCTCAAACTCTCATCGATCCTCCTGCCTCAGCATCCCGAGTGCTGACATTATAGGGGTGCACCACCACGCCCGGCTTATCTTTTGAATTTCTTATGACTTCTTTGTTTTTATTTTTTTTCTTTTAAGTGAACCTTACATGTTTATAACTGATAATCTGAACAGGTAATTTGAAGACACCATCATGTGATACAGCAACCATCACTGAATTCCTAGTACTTTGGTTTGTGAAATCTTGTATCATTTCTAATGCTGTTGTTTTTCTATCACTATTTTGCACTCAAAAAAAGATCTCCCACACTGATAGTCTTCTGAAGAATGATTTGAACAAGTAGACTAGAACTGTGAGACCATTCAGGAATATTTGTTATGATTGGATAAAATGTGATGACCATTAAACAAGAACAGGACAAGTAGACTCAGGAAACAGAGGGCATCAAAATTTGCCACCTTGTTGGTTAACATTTAGAGTGAGAGCATGGCAGGGTAATTTTAACACTAGCAATGAAGTAGACAGGTGATTAAAAGATATCATTGAAAAATATTGTTCTTCCAAATAAAATCTTACATGATCTTATCACAATTATTAATTGCCCTTGGCTATAATGTTGCTTATTTGGGGCCTATGTGGGAATAAAGTTTAGTGTGTTGTGATTCACAGGCACTTCATGGACCTTGTTGCCTGATCAAGCGCCACATATGATATGCTAGCTATTCCAGAGACTCTCACATCCTCACTACATTTTATTGTTTTATCAAAAGAGATACATATTCACTTTAATTCAAGACAAATATATTTACACCAAAAAGACAATTCTGCAAGGCTGATGAGATAGCTCAGCTGACTAAGCGCCTGCTTAGGCAAGTACAAGGACTGGGGTTCGATCTCTAGTACTGCATGCTGTGTCAGTCCCACCCATAAGTGCACTAAGCCCACAACTGAGTCTGGGTGTGATGGCACGTTCCTGTAATCTCAGCACTGAAGAGGCTAAAACTGGAGGATCACTCCAAGTCTAAGCTCCTTAATGAGACCCTGTACCCAATACATACAAGAGACAGTTCCATAAAATGTACTGGAGTTTTAGTGTAAAATAAAAATTTCTCTGATAGTTATATTGCAAAACTTTTGCTATAAGACATTACTATTTTTTCAACTAAAAAAAGGGATTACAAATCTTCCAGTCATACTAGTAGAAAATAACCTTATCAGAAATCATTAGAAAGAAACATGGGTTATGTCTCTATTGCAGAAAAAAATGTGAATTTTTACATTGCAGAAAAAGTGCAAGTCACATAAAGGGAATGATTTGATGTAATCTCTATAATGAAATTCTTCCTTTACATCTTTCTGTTATAGAAAATCCTCATTTCTATGCTGCTTCCCTAAGCACTCAGATTTCCATGTTAGCTTGTGCTATATTATTTTCAGCCTTATCTAGAGCCTTTGTCCTACTATTTCTATCCTTCATCCTTAGTATACATTCTGGCACTTTCTCCTTAGAGAATGTCTTTCAATCTTATCTCTGTACTTGGTTCTAGTTTCACTTGGAATCCATCTCTGGTCAGTCACTCTAGGTACCAAGGTATGGGGCTAATACTTCTCATTCTCTGTACCTCATGACACTGTAAATAATTCTACAATTTCGCTGCACACTATTTTAGCAAAATTTTTAAATATAGCTTCTACCTATGGAGTTTGAAATAATGGAGAGCCAGTTGCTGTACAGCACATGATACAAACTAAATTTCATATCAACACAGTCCATTTTAACTGACCTTTAATAAGTCTGCTATTGATAAGTCTGTGTGGTTTTCCTTCACTTGAAAATATCACTTCTTAATTAATGATGGATAGCTTCACTGGGTATAGAATTTGCAATTGATATGTACTTTATTTTCACATTTGAAAAACATGACCATACAATAGATCTATAAAGGACTGTCTTAACTATACTTGAAAAGATTATTAAAAAATTAGATCAGAAATCTTTTAGAAATGTTTTTGACTTTATATTACTCTCTTCTACCACCCAGAAAATGTATGAAAATAAAAGAAAAATGATACATATAGTTGCCATGAATTTAGGTGAGGTATCATTTCACTTTGGTTGCTTTCAAGATTGTTTTTATTATCAATGGTTTCAAAAGTTTTATTATTACATGTGGAAGTAATTATTATTAGTATGATTTATTCATCTTTATGAATGTATCTGCAATGTCTTTTTAAGAATTAGAGAAATTTCAAACTTTATTTTTCTAATTCCTTTCTTCATCAGCTATTCTTTCCTCTGACTGAGACTTAAAGGCTCACAGTGTTTGCTTTTTATTTTAGTACTAGAGTTCCCAGAAGATCTATTTATCTCTCCACCCATAGCATGTGCTTCCTGAAACTGGATGAGCTCTTATGTTCTTGAATTCAGAGCCTAGTATATGTCATCTCCCCTCTTCCACTGAACCAATTCACTGCTTTAAGTTTTTCTTATATTTTTCAGTTCTACAATTTTCAACAATTTCTCTATTATAATAATAAAGACTACAAACAGAACTTCTGTCTCCTGTGCTTTTTCCATATTTTTTCTCATTTTAAGACAATTCATAATTTCTAGTTGAAGTTTTGTTATGTCGTCTGCTTAAAATCCCTGTAGGCGTAACATTTTACTCATCTCAGTATTTGCATCATTTTCCTCTTCTCACTTGAGTTGCTATTTTCTATATTCTTACTTTTATGTTAAGTTTTTTGCATCCTTTAATTTTGGCTGTTTCATTAGGAAAATCTCAGTTTCATTTTAATCATTTTATTTTATTTTTTCAGTTTAGATCATCTATTTATTTGGCAGCTTGCGGTTTTCAAGGCATTAGTCCAGTTAATTAGTAGAATGCTTTGTCTATTGTAGACGGCCTTAGGTTCAATCCTTAGTACTGCCAAAACAAAAAGCAAAACATAAGATCAACAACAGCAACAAACCCAAAGCATTCTGGCAGGATGTGCTAACATACATTTGCAAATCCAGTCTTCATGAGGCTGAGGCAGGAGGATCACTGCAAAGGCCAGTGTGGGCCACATATCAAGACTGTTTGAAAACAAACAAAATGCAACAAAAGGCATTTCTTCTAAGTTGAATTTATGAACATCGAGTTATTTATGCTATTTCCTTATACTTTTAATTGCTGCAGGATTTGTAGCCCTATTCCATTTCCAGACATTGGAGATCTGCATCATTCATCTTTTTCATCATTGTGAGTCTTGCTAGAGGTTTCTTAGTTTTACTCATTTTTTCTCGTGTTTTATAGGTTTTTATTTTTTATTTATTGATTTCTGTTCTTTTTAATTTTCTTCTGTAAACTTTGGATTTATTTTGCTCTTCCTTTTCTAGGTTTTTGAGGTAGAAACTTGGATTATTGATTTGAGACTTTCCTTTCTTTCTAATGAAGCATTTTTTGTTTTGTTTTGGTTTTTTTTTTGTCAGTTTACCTCGATGCTCCTTTGGCTGCAACCTATCTGTTTCAGTGGATTGAATTTTAATTTTCACTTAGATTTATATGTTTTTAAACAGGTCCTTTGAGACCTTTTCTAACCACTGGCGGTTTCATAAATGTTTTGTTCAATTTTAGAATGTTTGTTCACTTTCCCTTATTTCTAGTTTGATTCCATTATGATTATAGAATACAATCTGAAATCAATTCATACAAATTTGTTGAGGTATGTTTGATGAGCTAGGGTATGTGCTATTTTAGTCAATGCTTTCTGGGAGCTTTCACAGTGTATATTCTGCTCTTGTTGGGTGGAATGAGATGAGTAATAGAAATGAGTGGGCTGCTTAGATATGTACAATATGCAAATACACTTTTAGTAAAACTGTTTTCTTTTTCTCTTTTTGGGCAGTATTGCTTCTGTGTTACTAAGACAGCATCTTATGGCACCATTAAAATTGGGATTTACCAAAGCTTGAAATGATTATTTGTGGAACATTTAGAAGGTCAGTATACTTAACTTCTCTTTTACACTGATCCTCAAAGGGATTATTGGACTTGTGTCTCAAGAGCAGTGCTTGGAGAATGGAGGATAGTCACTGCAAGGACAAAGCGAGCTTGTATTTACTTGAGACAAATCCTTGCAGAGATCATGCATGGGTTACTAGGATCTGCTCTTCCAGTTTATTCTTTTCATATCAATAAAAAGAGTTTCTGCCCAGTGTGTTGATACATGCCTGTAATCCCAGCACTCAAGTTCAAGCCCCGGGGCCCGGCAGGATGGCTCAGTGGTCTAAAGCGCCTGCTTAGGAAACCGTAGGCTGCTGCAGGGACCGCGGTTCGATCCCCGGTACCACATGTTGTGCCAGCCCTGCCCTCAGGGCAGGCTGAGCCAGACATAAAAATAAATAAATAAACAAACAAAAAGTTCTGAAACAAGGAAAAAAAAAATGTTCAAGTCCAGTCTGAGGAAGTTAGTAACTTAATGAGACCCGGTCTCAAAATTAAACAAACAAACAAACAAATAAAAGACTGGGCATATCACTCAGTCCAAAAGCTGAGTTTAATCCTCAGTACAGTTGAGGTGTGTGTGTGGGGGGTAAGGTTTCTGATGATCCCGGAGGAAATATAGAATAATAGTATCTAGAAAATGTTATCCTCACAGTAAGTCATTTTAAAGGATAAAGCATTTTCTAGCTGCCAATTTTGCATTTGTTAGGTAGATTAATTTCAGGCTATTAAGTTCTACATTCTGATGTACCTATGGGCTAACCCACATTTAGCATTATCGTATGTATATTTGCTGCTGCAGCATTTCCACTTTGATACACACAAATGGTTGTTTTACCACAGGCCTTGGAGGTGGTTGGGAACATCTGGAGAGCCCTTTGGTTAGCAATGTCCTTTGAATTATGTTATTGCCCCGAGTCAGCTTTTCTGGAGCCTCTTCGGATATATTCTGAAGGTTTCTCTTCTACTTCTTCCTAAAAGAAATTCTGTTTAACTTGAGCTTACTTAGCTTGTATGTGTAGGTTTTTCATGGTGGGGAGGAATAGTGAAGGTTGAATTTTTCTTGTAGAACATTATGCTCTGTAGTGTTCGTTTCTTTTAGTTGGTTCTAAATGATTGCTCTCTGGAATGAGGGTACATAGCTCAAAGTCTCTGTACTTGCCTAATATGCTGAGGCCCTGGGTTCAGTTTCTAGAATTGTGTAAATAAACAAATAAATCACTGCTTTTTCACAGTTGACAATAGAAGCCTTTTCTTGGTGTGTGGTACCAGGGATTGAACTCAGGACCTTCAGCTTGATAGTCAAGCACTTATTCCACTGAGCTATCTCCCCAGCTCCAAGCCTTCCATAAATAAATAAAGGCTAGAAGAAATCTAATGCCAGTCAAAGTTTTACTTAGATATTATAATTTTCTACTAAAAGCTGGGCGTGGTGGCGCACGCCTATAATCCCAGCACTTGGGAGGCTGAAGCAGGAGGATTGGTGAGAGTTCGAGACCAGCCTGGGCTACAAAACTGAGCTCAAGGCCAGCCTGAACTGCATAGTGAGACCCTATCTCAAAAAGGCCAAAAAAAAAAAAAAATTATACTAAACATGGGATTTTGTCTTTTAACATTTAGTTGCTGAATTTTTAGAGTAGATGACTATCCATAACAAGACTTAAAAATATACGGATATTTGAAATGCGTGAAGAAGAAATACCATATTCGGTATTCATGTGGAATACTGCCTGTTGTGCAGTCATGTTCTTGCGCCTTTTAGAAATAGCTACTTGTTTTAGAAATAATGATTTATATTTTTGTATATTTGATGCAGATTTGTGATCCAGAAATGTTTGGTTTTCTTTACTTTCTTACTTTCAGAAGCTTTGTTGTTTATCTCTGAAATCCTCTTTCTGACCATAGTTTTCTCTTCCTCCCGTAGCTCAACCCTCTGTTCTCAGAAAGTAGTGCCTGATTTAAAGAAAAGAACTTTTCTATCCTTTTTAGAGATGAAACTCTCCTAATTAATATGATCTCCAGGGTAGTGTCAGGAGTGATATCTTCCACTATAGCCAACCCCACTGATGTTCTGAAGGTAAGAGCGATGTCTGCAGTGTGACTTGAGAGAGTGCAGGCCTTAAGTTAGATTGGGGTTTCGATTTCCACTGTATTCATTGTCAGCTATAAAATCTTGAATAAATCACTTAATGCCCTCAAACCTCTTTTACTTTTCTCATTTGTAAAATGAGGATAGTGAAGTTTTTATGTCGTAGCGTTGTTAAGAACCAGAGATACTATGTAAACTGACCAAAATTGTACTTGATAGTAAATAGTCAATAAAAACAGGCAGTAGCCAATTTACTATGATTTCTATTAATTCATTGGTCTTTAAACTGGGGTATGAAAACCTCTGTAGGTAACTTTTAAAGGCTGTGCAGTTTTAAGGGCATCAGTTTCTAAATCCCTTACTTTCATATGAATTCATTCCTAAAACTAAACTGAGAATGAATTTGCATTTTTTCTTTCTTTCTTTCTTTCTATCTTTCTTTCTTTCTTTCTTTCTTTCTTTCTTTCTCTCTTTCTTTTATTTTTTATAAGAAATAACAATATGATAGTTTCAAAACACATTAGTAGTACATTCACAATAATTAACACATAACGTATTTTTGTCCTCATAATAGTTATACAGAGCACAGGGTATGGACATGATAAGTTTCTTAATCGATATTGGTAAGGAAAAAAAGAAAGAAAAAATTTCTTCTCTTTGAACTGGGAAGATGTAGTTGTATACATAGTCCAATGTTCCATAATTGCATTGCATTACTGGGGAAACTAGCAAAGTTGGAGACTGTTGATTTAAGCCTCTTACAGCTTATCATACTAATCTAAATCTGTGTTTTATGCGTTGTAATTAAACTTTTCCGCTGGGTTGTCAAGGGTAAGTTAAAGCAAGACCTGTATAACAAAGCCTTCCTCTTTTGTATCTTCCAAGGTTAAATCCCCTCAGAATTAACTGTGGAGCCATGTACAGTGCTTTGTAGAACTGTTGTCAGTGTCAGCCATTGGGATGAGTCACGGTCATTGCTTGACCAATTTGCTTTCTGTGAAAGCCTGAGAGAATATTTTTTCTCTAAGTGACTCTCCTTAGACACTTGCTTTCTGTGAAAGCCTGAGAGAATATTTTTTTCTCTAAGTGACTCTTCTTAGACACACCATATTTGACTTAACCCTTTCTCTGAGGTCCCATAATTTCATTGACCAGAAAATTTGGGACACCATGAGTTATGGGATGTTACAGCACAGGTTCTCTTTTATCCTGAGTCCTCACTGACCTTGAAGGGTTAGGGCCAAAATGTTGGCTGTCTTTATAGCCCTTCTTTTTCTCCAGTTTTTTCTCTGTTAAATTACATTCTCAATCCTCCAGCAGAGAAGTGTCGTTATACTATTACTCTATAACATAGGTAATTGATCTTAACATCACTGTCTTCCTGAATATCAAACATCTTAGACTTAGCTTGAAATTGGTATTTTCTGTCAATGATTGATATTCTAACAAATCTCTATAGAATGTGATAAAAGCAGTTACACATTTTTACACAGATTTTTAAAAATCCAAGGATGTACAAAATTGTAGCCTCTCAAGCCTATGGCATTTTGCCCAATCTCTTACTCTCAATTAATACCTCTTTTGTTTCTTTGTTAACCAATCATTTAGTTGAGAGAGAGATAGTATAGCAGTAACTGAGTTTATACTAGAAGCAGTACACGTCTGAAAGACCAAAATGACTGGCATTCCAAGCATAGTTTTAGTGCTGTACATTGCTATCATGAATGTGAAAAACCTTTTGAAGGTTCTTAGGACCAATATCTGATTCATCCTGTGTACATAACTGCATGGTTTTGCTCCTCCTATGTTTCCTTTCTTTTCTGCTTCCAGTCACTTCGTTGTTTAATACATAAGTCTATGATTTCCATTAAGCTGTGCTCTGCCCTTCCATTTTTAGTTCTTCTTTAGAGTTCTTACACTAGGGAGACTATCTGATATTTACACATCAAGGTCTGCTTTATTCCACTTATGAGTATATGTTCAATATACATCCATTTATATATGAAGTTTTCCAGCTTACCTTTCTTTAGAGCTGAGTAATATTCCATTCTATATGAATACCACATCTTTTCAACCATTCTTCAAATGATGAGTGTTTTGGTTGTTTCCAAGATTTGGCTATTATAAATTGGGCTGCTATAAACATAGGTGCACAGATATCACTATGGTATGATGTTTTCAGTTCTTCTGGGAAAATTCCCAGTAGGGGGATAGCTGGATTGAATGGGATTTCCAGTTCTCATTTTCTAAGGAGCCTCAACCCCGCTTTCCATATTGGTTGCATCAATCTGCATTCCCACCAGCAGTGGAGAAGAGTTCCTCTTTCCCTACAGTCTCTCTAACATTTGTTGCTCATTGATTTCTTTATGATAGCCATTCTTTCTACAGAGAGATGGTATCTAAGTGTTATTTTAATTTGCATTTCTTGGATAGCTAATGATGTGGAGCATTTCTTTACGTACTTACTGGCTTGCTGAATTTCTTCATCTGAGAAGTGTGTGTTCATCTCAGATGCCCATTTCTGTATTGGATCTTTGAATTTTGGGACCTTATTGTTTTTCAGTTCTTTATAAATTCTAGATAGAAGGCTTTTGTCTGAGTACTTATTAGTTAAAATCTTTTCAAAATTTGTGTGGCTGTTTTTTGACTCTGTTGGTAATTTCTTCTGACATGCAAAACTTCTTAGCCGGAGGAGGTCCCATTTGTTTATGCTTTCAAGTGTTAAACATGTGTATTGATTTTTGTCCATGAACTCTTTGCCTACGTAGATGTCTTCAAGATTTTCTCTCACATTCTCTTCCAGAAGATTTAATGTTTCTCTTTTAATATTTAGATCTTTAATCCATTTCGACTTTAGTTTAGTGCATAGTGATAGACTAGGGTCAAGTTTTAGCTTTTGGTATGTAGAGAGCCAGTTTTTCCAGCACCATTTGTTAAAGAGGCTATCTTTCTTCCAGTAAGCATGTTTGCCCCCTTTGTTTCTGAGTGTGTTTGTATTTCCTTCTACATCTTCTAATCAATTCCATTGGTCCTCAGGTCTATTTTTTTTGTCAATACAATTTTGACCTTATTACTGTAGCTTTGTAGTATAACTTTAGGCCACTAATTGTAATACCTCCTCCTTTACCTTTGTTGCCCAGAATTGTCTTTGCAATTGTGGGTGTTTTTGGTTCCAAATCAATTTCAGGAATGATTTCTCCAGGTCTGTGAGGTTTGTTGATGGTATTTTGATAGGAATTGCATTAAATCTGTATAACAACTTAGGAAATATGCCCTAGATGATTGAGTGTAGCATTAGAATATTTATTTGTTCCCATTCTGTTTTCTTGATGTGTGAGTTCAGAGATATGAATTCCCCTCTAAGAACTGCTTTCATTGCATCCCAAAAATTCTGGTAGGTTTTGTTTGAATTTTCATTAAAATCTAGGTATTGTTTAATTTCTCGTTTAATTTCATGTGTAACCCTCTGGTTGTTGAGAAGAGTGCTGTTTAATTTCCGTATATTTCTGGAATTCTTGTCGTTTCTTTTGCCATTTAGTTCCAGTTTTATTGCCCTGTGGTCAGATAATATGCATGGGATAATTTCTGTTTTCTTGCATATACTTAAGCATGACCAACGAACTAATATGTGGTCTATTTTAGAAAATGTCAGGTAGCAGAGCCCACGCGCCCGCTGCGAGTAAGCTGCCTGCGCCCCTCTGCCCCGCCTCTGCGTTCCTGCGATTAACTTCCTGTTCCAGCCCGACCCGAATCCCAGAGGGTAGCAGAGCCCG
>PVJA010020863.1:0-36366 GCA_004027025.1 Myocastor coypus | reverse complement strand
TAGATCACAGAAGAAGTGGTGCTTTGGATATCTTTTGAGCATTCATTTCAGTGTTTAAGAAACTATGATATTTTAAAAACGGAAAATCAAAAGCAAAATGTTAATATCCCAAATGTAAACTTTTACTTAAAACCTGAGTTTACTATTATACATAAGAAAGGACAAAAGTTGCAGCCGGGCGTGGTGGCTCACACCTGTAATCCCAGCACTCGGGAGGCTGAGACAGGAGGATCAGTGCGAGTTTGAGACCAGCCTGGGCTACAAAAGTGAGCTCAAGGCCAGCCTGAACTGCATAGTGAGACCCTGTCTCAAAAAGACAAAAAAAAAAGAAAAGCCAAAAGTTGCTATAATCCAACTCATTAAAGAGACTAAGTGGATCAATAAGCAGAGAATTTCTAAACAAGACTGAGGTTTAAAAAAAAAAAGATATTTTCATCTTTGATAAATATTAGCAATGATCTCCTAAGCATGGTTTCCCAGGAAGTTGCAAACATGTTTTCCACCTAGACTGAGGATAAAGAAGACTTCGTTGAGGAAACTCAGGACTGAACACAAGCAGAAGAAGGCATGGAGGGCATTCCTGGGTGATGGCAAATTCCCAAACCACAAGTCTGAGGAACATCCAGACTAGAGTAGTCCACAAAGGTTCAGAGACTTTTTCAAGAAGACAAAACTAATAGAAAACCAATGGGAAGGCAAAAAGTCATGCACAAGAGGAAAACCAACCATGGTTTGCTAATGAAAACTGAAGTATCCATATAAGGAAGCTAAAAGTGTGAAGCTTTGAGGAATGTATAAATGTGTGTGAAGAGATGGACGAAGAGAACTAAATTTCAATCTTCCATCATGGGAACTCAATAGACTCACTGAATTGAAACTGAAAAAACAAGAACTGGGAGCACACACTATTGATAAATATTATAGTGTGTGCCTAAAGAAACATTTTTTAAAAAACTGAAATTTGTTGCTTTTTCCATACTTCTACATAACCAGTTTTGTGAATTATTTGACTTTAAATCTTATATGAATATTGGTAAAAAAAAAAAAAAAAATTTAAATGTTAATTTGCAGAGTATATAATTTAATTGGCTGAATTACAATTACTATAATTTATGAGATATACTATTAAATATATGATATACTATTAAATATCAGCTCCGTGTGTGTGTGTTTGTGTGTGTGTGTACAACTTGGAGTATATTCAGGCTCTCACACTTCTGAAGACTTCTGCATAAGCACTATATTTTACCTGAAATATACTTGTAACTGTGTACAGTGGGCAACTCAATGAGAAATCTAAAATTTAGAGATCAAGTCTTCATCTAGGTTGATGACACATGGGCCAATTACAGCCAGTTGACTAATCTGGTAAATGAGATTTTATTGGAACACAAACTCAATTGCTCAAGCACTATGGCTGCATCCACACCACCACAGACTTAACAGTTGCATACAGACATTCTGGCCAACAAAGCTTAATATATTTCTTTTTTAATTTTTTTAAAGACAATAAAAAATTAGAAATGATACAGAATTTCACTAAACAAAATGACAGGAATTCAACAATGGTTGTTTTGCCGGGCGTGGTGGCTCACGCCTGTAATCCCAGCACTTGGGAGGCTGAGGCAGGAGGATTGCTGCGAGTTCGAGACCAGCCTGGGCTACAAAAGTGAGCTCAAAGCCAGCCTGAACTGCACAGTGAGACCCTGTCTCAAAAGACAAAAAAAAAAAAATGGTTGTTAGATTGTACAGTGTTATCTTAAAGTTAGTTGTTCAGATTGCCAGATATAAACACACAAAATTGGCCAAAAAATTAAAGCGAATAAAAAAATAAACATTAACTGTTCCTTTTAATGGATCAGTAGAAATCATTGGTGCAATTATCCAGACTTCCTAATTAGCTCTATACAGGAAGTTACCATTCTTTGATCTAAGCCAAAAGAATTCTCTTTTTGCCTGTCTGACTTTTATCCAGAGATGTCTCTCATATGCCATGTCTGCAGTGAAGAAAATACAATTCAATGACTTACAATAATTTATGCTTCATGTAATAAATGCACTAATTCTGTCAGATACAAATGTTTTTTGCTGTTGTTGTTTTTGCAAAAACAGATATAACCTGGCTGAAATAACAAAATCTACTGTTCACTCATTCATTCAACATTTAAACTGTATATTCCAGGAGCTCATGTGCAGGAGTAATATTCAAATGACTCTGTAAAGCGAAGTGTCTGGCTTTTTCAACATGACAACTGATAAAAGCTATCATTTTCTTTTTAATGAAACAGTTGTAAGATAGAAGAAAGGACGTGGGCATGAGGTTGAGTTCCTTCTGCTGCTGGGTTGAACTACATGTTAGCTGACATTGTAACTAGGAATTATAGGAGCAGGGGCCAAGTCCCACTCAGCTCTGTGCTAAAATCAGCCTGGTTCCTAGAAGGCTTACCTAAAAACCTGTTGTGGATACACCACTCTTGCATACAAAGTTAACTGGGATTTTACTGCAAATACAGAAGTTCTATCCACCTCCACCAATACTTTATTCTGCTAAAGAAAAGGTGCTGTAAATCTCCCACAGCGTATTCACATAATCCTAACACTTCAAGTTATCAAGACTAAAAAATTTTTACAAATTTCTTTTTCATTTTAAAATTAACACAGGAGCTGGATATATAGCTCAGCAGCACAGCACCTGCCTGGCAAGTATAAGGTCTTGACTTAGATTCCCAGTATAAAAAGCAAAACAAAATAAAACAACAAAAACCCTTAAAATTAACATCTCTTTAAAATGTTGCCTTTGAGAAAAATCCTCAGCTTTAAGACAATATTTTCTTGTGCTGCTTACTACAGAATGACTGAACAGTAAAATAAAGTTGCTCTCTGCAAATACAATAAGCACTCAAACCCTGAAGTCAAATTTGACAATGACACAAGGCAACAAAGAATCTTAATGTAAACACAATTTTTTTTTTTTTTTTTTTTTTTTTTTTTTTTTTTTTTTTTTTTTTTTTTTTTTTTTTTTTTTTGGTGGCCCTCTCAGCCTACCCTAGAGGTGGGGCTGGTGCTTGTGATTCTGGGGATTGAACTGTAGTCCTTGCTTGCTTGCCAAAACTTGCCTAAGCCAGCACTTTAGACTGCTGAACTATCTCACCAGCCCCTAAACAAATTTGGAAGCCAATATATTTAAATCTAAAACTCAGAGGCACTTTTGTGTACTGAGTTTCTTTTCCTTAGTTCTAAATACTAAGTATCTGTAAGAAATACTCAAATGTAAGTAAAAAGACAAGAAAGTTGTGCTTTCTGAATGACAATACAAATTACACTGTGAATGTAATAAATGATACAAAATCAATAATCTTGCCAGGAAATTTTTAAGTCATTATTTTATGAAATTAAATGAGATGCTATCAAAATTTTGTGCACACTTGCTATGATTAAGTCAAGTAAAAAAAAATTTTTTTTGGTCTTTTTGAGACAGGGTCTCGCTATGCAGTTCAGGCTGGCCTTGGGCTCACTTTTGTAGCCCAGGCTGGTCTCGAACTCGCACCAATCCTCCTGCCTCAGCCTCCCGAGTGCTGGGATTACAGGTGTGCGCCACCATGCCCGGCTGAAGTAAAAATATTAATAATTAAAGAGAATTAAAATGAAATCTACCAAATCGTATTATAGGAGAGAATGGTGGCAATCAGAAGAAACAGCCCCAGAGAGACTGCATCTGGATGAATGAGCATGAATGACAGTCATGAGATGACAAGGATGGCAGAGAGAACTGCAGAAATAGGAGCCTGACTAGGGAGCGTCAGAGCCAGAGCTGTGATGACTGGACTCAAATGAAAGGAAATGCATGGAGATTTGCGGTATATTCATCTTTCAAAAATATTCATTAACTCCTACTACACGTGCCACTCAAAGACACCCATTTTAAAACATAACATAAAACATTCCCCTTGACTTATATTTTAGAGGGAAAAATGAGCAAACCAACATATAAGAAAGCATTGAATAACACCTGGCACTGCCTTGAACAGAACAGAATCAAAGGCTGTGGGCACATCCGTGGGCATTTAGTCTGAGCAGTCCAAGCAAGCCTCTGGAGACATCACACTAATGTCAAAATACTAAATAAAGAGCCAAAAATCAGAAGCAAGAAAGTTTTCCACATTATGCTTTGCGATTTGAGAAATATTTTGAGTTGCCACATGACTTTTGGCATGAGTCAGAAGAAGAGAGTGGAATCTGTTTTCTTGGCTTTGTCGATAGGACAGGCTTGGATGAACCTGTTGACAGAGGGGAGGATGAATCTCACAGAACTGGGGAGCTGAAAGGAGGAGAAGGCTGTCAAATCCATCACATGTGCTATTTCACAAGGACTGAAGTAGCATCCTTCCTTCATCAATCTAATCTTCCCCATGCATAAAATTGATGATCATATAATACTCTTGCTTTTTTTAAGAAATGTTTATTCTCTAACCAATATATTGCCCTTTGTGATAACCTATACATAAACCTGATAAATATTTCTAATGAAAGCAAAACTGTAATGATTATTTCATGCAGAATACATTCAAAGTATATCCTATGGGGGCCCAGCAGGATGGCTCAGTGGTCTAAAAGCACCTGCTTAGGAAAGCTTGAGCGGTTGCAGGGACCACGGTTCGATCCCCGGCACCACATGGTGCGCCAGCCCTGCCCTCAGGGCAGGCTGAGCCAGCCATAAAAATACATAAACAAACAAAAGTTCTGAAACAAGAAAAAAATAAAATTAAATTTAAAAATTCTAGGGAGCTGGGGAGATGGCTCCGAGGCACAAGTGCCTGCTGGGCAAGTGCAAGGTCGTGAGTTTGAAGCCCAGTCCCACAAAATAAATAAATAAATAAATAAATAAATATTCTAAAAAAAAAAAAAGTATATCCTATGGTTTCAGTCATTGGATATTATAGAAAACAGACTGACCCACATAAGGGACACTTCTACATTAAATTTTTTCTTCTGCAAGCTTCAGGAATTTATTGATTTCTGAACTGAATATGTTTATCTACATACTATTAAAAACAAAAAATCTTGGGTCCCTCTATAGAAATTCCTAGAAGCACCAACTATTGCATCTACCAAGCACAGTACATGAACCCAACCTTAAGTTTGAGGCACAGTGTCAAGTAAGTTTCCCGAGCTCACCAAGCTACTAAGCAGTAGAGCCATAACTAGAATTTAGAGAAGTTTGAGAACTTCAGACCCCTTTATCATGAATAACAGTCTCTAGCATCTAATGAGTTTTCCAGAAAGCAGAATTGCCTTTAGAACTTACTCAATAATGTGTCAGATTACATCAACAATAGACAAGTTTCTGAAAAATGTTAGCATAGCCATTTCTCTTCTGGATCTTCTAAAATCTGGAAGACTGGAAAAAGGCTTCCATTTTGTAAAGGTCTAAAAGTGTCAATTTTTTAAGGTCCAACTTTGTGGTTTCAAATCATAACCCACTAGTGGCATGACTTTGAGCAAAAATACTCTTCCCCAGTTTTCCTCATTCTACCAAGCAAGTCTAGTAGTGCTATCTACCTCACAGCATATGTATATGGATTTAATGAGTCTATATGTAAAAAAAAAAAAAAAAAAACACTAAGAACAATGCAGAACATAAAATCCCTAGGTCAGCAATACCGATATTATGTCACAGTAAAACTAGCCACGCCCTTTGCCACGGTCCTACCTCCCCATCCGTACTCCTGCACTGTCATATCAACTACTGCTTCTGAGAGTGGTCACCTTGTAAAGATGCGTAGAAGACACTGCTCGTCACATTCAGCATGCAGTATCATTTTGCTTAAGAATCCTTAAGAGGGATTCTTTTTAATCTTTATATAAAGACATGAATTGTTCCTGAACATGTTTTTTATTTATGTTAAAAAGAAAAACTCAAGACAACATGTAACTGAGTTTATCTGGGCACAGAGAGACCCATGCATCAGGCAGCATTCAGAACCCGAGAGGTTCAGGGAACTGAGCTGCACAGGCTTTTGTAGACTAAAAAGCACAGATGCAAAGTAAAAAATTACTTGCTTGGCTACAGGTAAGCATCTGCCTTGTTTGGGTATGATTTAGAGGAAAGTGCCTAGCTAGAAGTTATTTACCCATTTCTGATTGATAAGCTTAAGTTTCATTTTACTGTCTACAATGGACTTCAGTTTGCTTACAGATAAACCCAAAACAGTAAAGCCATCTCAATCTATTGATTTACTAAATTTCTTTTTCGATACATAAAGGCTTTAAGTGAAGCAACTGCTCAGCCTTATTTTATATTGACTGTAAGAAAGTGCATTCTCAATCAAAAAGGAAGCATATAGAAGCGACCATTAAGTACTTTTCACTGTTATTTGCTGTTGGCAGTTTCCTCATTAGACAAAACATCCAACCCCTGCAACCTATCAGAGGCAAGGTTTCTTCTGGGTCACACTGGATTCCTTTCATTGTCAGCTGGCTGTGCTATGGCAGAATGGCTCAGAATGGAAAGCTCTTCACCCCCTACTACCCAGCATGCAGGGAGAGAGAGAGAGAGAGAGAGAGGAGCCAGGAATGAGAATGCACCTCTCCAAGTCATGCCCCTGTGACCTGCCCCTCCTGTCCCTTTTGCTCAGACCCCACCTTGGAACGTGAGACTTTCGGGTGCCACATTAGTCTAAGCTATATCATCCATCTGACAACACTTGCTTTCTTCACCACTTACAGTCATTTCTCATATGTTAACCCTTACATTTTTTCCCCTTTAAATTACCAGGGTATGAAAGAAGAAGTTCATCCAGAAGAATGGATCAGGGAGAGAGGATGGCACAAGAGTGTCATCTCATCAGAACCCACATCATTGTACAGTGAGAGCAAGGCTAGCAGGAAGGGCAAAAGTGAAAGATAAAAGCTGCAACTTAGCAATTCAGAAGTGGTTTGCCATTATCTTCTCTCCCCCATATTTTTTTAAATGTATTTGTTGGTTTCAGGGTCTCACTATGCAGCTTGGACTCATAGTGATCCTCCTGTTCTCAGCCTCTCCAGCACTGGGATTACAGGCCTATGCCACTATATCCATGCTTGGTGGCTGGCTCAGCCTGCCCTGGGGGCAGGAGCTGCAGCATGTAGTGCTGGGGATCAAACCATGGTCCCTGCACTTGCCAAGCAGGTGCTTTAGTCTCCTAAGCTACCTCGCTGGCCTCTCTCCCATATTTGAATCTGTCCATTATCAATAACAAAAGAATTCCCCAGCCTCTTTCCTCACTCCATATTCCAACCCAAACATTTCTAACAGTTCCAAGCTCCTAGGCAAGGAAATGGGAGAGTTCAGAATCATTATGGATTTATTACATAGCCACCATACCCAGGCATTCTTTTAGGACATACTGGTGAGTGAAAGAGACAGATGTATGCACTACAGCACTTACTTTCCATTTAAGAAGTCAGATAAACAATAAAAATTAAAAAGCACATGGTATGCTAGGTGGTGATAAGTACTTTGAAAACACTGGCCAACATAAATGGGGACCAGATAAAGGATCATATAAAAAATAATGAATTTTTTTTAGTATATGTGCTCTTGAAATGAGCACATTATAGTGACTTTTTTTTTTTTTTTTTTTTTTTTTTTTTTTTTTTTTTTTTTTTTTTAATCAGCACCGGAGATTGAACTCAGGACCTCGTGCTTGCCAGGCAGGCACTTATTCTACTGAGCTATTTTCCCAGCCCATAGTGATAATTTTTACCAGAAGCTAAAAATAGAGATCAAATCATTCTTGATGGTTAAATTGGTTAAAATGATATATATCTCTTGAAACAAAAGTTTAAAAATATTTTACCCTAAATAAATTGATATTTTAAATGTCTGAAATTTTACTATATTTGTTTACATTTTGGGGGGAAAGTGAAATTTTTTAAGAAAACAAAATAAAGACCATCTGAGTAAAAACTAAGATCCTAAAAACTTTTATGAAACAGTCTTTGACTCCCCCAGAGTCTCCCTCTCCTGACTGCATAAGCTTCCACTGCTCAGGGAAGACCCGGACCTCAACTGCAGTATTTGTCACTCAGACACTCCACACTCCCTCCTCAGTTGTCTACTCTGCAGCAATGCCTACTGCTGGACCTACGCCGTGTACACGAAAGGGCCCAGACTCATGCAGAGAGCACTGCTGGTGCCAGTAAAGAAGCCATGAAGTTCCTCTGAGACACTGCCCATGAATGTCTTTTCCTATAACAATCAAAATCCTAAGTGTCAGTGCTATGCAGATTGTCAATGCCGTTATGCACTCAGGATCCAAGAGAAGCTTCAATAAAACAATGCACTTAAAAAGAGAAACTTTGTGCTTTCTAAAGCAATGTCCCCTTTCTAGGCTTTAGAATGGAGTCACAATGTATTTGTGCCAAGGGACAAGCTGGCTAGTGTACTGTGCTTAGAACAAAGCTCTCTTGGCCCACTGGGGTAAAACCAGGACTGTATTCTTACAAAAGATCCTGTTCCACAGCCCTCTAGACATGATCCAACCCTAGGGTCCCTACTGGGATTTCTGCTGTAAGGGAGCTGGACGTACTTCCAATTCTTTGTTACATAGCATTGTGAGGAGTCATACATAAGTAGCCCTACTATGCACTGTCCACAACTAACAGGAAGAACTGGCACAGCCATGTGCTAGAGTAAAGAGGTCATGTCAACACACACACACACACACACACCTCAAGTAAAACTGAAGCCATGGAAGCCAAATCCAATCTCTCAAGGATATATTTAACAAAATAAAAATATTTTCAGTAGCTCCAGCTAAGAATTCTACAAATTCAGTTCAAAACACTAGAATCATCCAATACAGCTCAGAAGTCGCACATTTTAATCAAAGAAGTGTTATATTCTTTGTTATAAATCTAAAAGATGAACATTCTTTCAATGAAGAAAGTTCTGTAAGTCCATTAAAAGCTGTTTTCCTTCTTATAACTTTATTCTTTTGGTAAAGTGAATCGAGAAGATTCTACCAAAGTAAAGAGATTTTTGTATACTTCTCCCAATATAGCAAAGATATGTTATAGAGGGTTTCCTTTTTTTTTTACTACCAAAAAGAGATGTAAAATGTTATAAAATCCCTAGGCACAGCGGTAGATAGCTGTAATCACAGCAGTTGGGAAGTTAAGGCTAGAGGATTGCTATGAGTCTGAGGCCAGCCTGGGCTATACAGAGAGCCTGCTTCCATAAAAAAGTCTTAAACTCATGGAAAGATCTTGTATTCTAAACTAGTCCTTTAGCTTAGTACTCATGTAAGTTGGCAAAATCTTTAAAGACTTCCCAAAAACAGAATTATGTGCATATTGTTTGGGCAATATTTCATGCCTGTATCTGGTAATCTGCATAACTTCCATGATAACAATATACAATGTATTAATTATTGCTACCCTCCTGTTAATCTTATGTGAAATTGTTATGTTTTATTTCTATTTTTCTTCTGTTTAAAATAAAAAAGAATAAAGCCGGGCGTGGTGGTGCACGCCTGTAATCCCAGCACTCGGGAGGCTGAGGCAGGAGGATCGGTGCGAGTTCGAGACCAGCCTGGGCTACGAAAGTGAGCTCAAGGCCAGCCTGAACTGCATAGTGAGACCCTGTCTCAAAAAAAAGACAAAAAAAAATAAATAAATAAATAAATAAAAATAAAAATAAAAATAAAAAAGAATAAATGAAATTACAAGTCTGCAAGCTCATCCTCAACTATGAGGTACAATATTAACACACGGCATCATCAAATTCTCTCTACTACCATAGCTGATATGGCCACAGAAATAAATACTGTTATTATGTTCTCTTTATACTCTAAAGAACCTAAGAAAATTAATGTATTCCCCATAAATGACACTCCTTAAGAATTTATTATGTAAGTCTATTCTGTCAAGAAGTTTAAAAAGCTTGTCTAAACTCCAAGTACTTCACCATGCCCAAGTTAACATCTTTTAGATGGAATAGCTGAATAAAATAACAGTGAGAAAAATTATATTGCCTAGGCTGTTCTACAAAGTGTCTTTTATTCTGACACCTTGAATTCATGCATGCTTCATAGGTAACATTTTCAATTATTTAAGCACTAGTTAATATTGCTGGTGTCGGCATGATCAGTAATTACTGTCTTAATAATCACAGGCATCTGATTCCAGCTGCTCCCATCTTTGATATAACCATGAGCAACAGCCCGGAGGACAGGAACTGACAGGGAAAGAATACAGCCAGGGGGTCAAATTAATGCTGGTGGTGTACTTGTGTTCACTGAGCTACTGAAGCCAGAGACACATGATGAAAAATGAGACCACAGACTGCAAGGGAATTAATGTCCTGAGAGTTCTGCACAAAGTAAAACATTTTCTGAACATGAGAATGGCTTTTGAATGTAGATCTGAAGGAGCAGTCTAAATAAATCATACCTCCAACAACCTTCTTTTGAATAATTATAAAAAGAATGCATCTGCATTTGCATTCCCTTGCCAGATACAACTTTTCTCTGCCCCAGATGGCTGGGGCCAGTGTCTGCACAGATGGCAAGGGAAAAAAGCAGGAAGCTCAAAGCATTTAACTGCTAGAAGAAGAAATGAGGCTTAGAAACTATGTTTGTGTAAGGCCATAAAACTAAGGAAAGGCAAGCATGAAGGCAAAATCTCAGGGGGCCTGCAGCCTCAGGCCCAACTCTCTAACGTTTCCCTGGGGAAGCCATTCTGTATCTTTGCACATTCGCTTGCCCTTGTACAAAGTGCAGAGATCCAATTAAATGAGTATGGAGGAGAATTCTTAATATTGCATGCAAAACTGTCCAATACCAGAGATCAGCAGGAGCATGTAAAACAGATATCAGTATGTGTATATAAGAGATCTTGGCAGGCGCTAGAGAAATAGCATCTGCTTAGGCAAGTGCAGGGACCCAGGTTAGATCCCTGCACTATATGCCATGTTGGCCCCACCCCCAGGCACACTGAGCTGGCCACTGAGACTGGCCATGGTGGCTCACACCTGTAATCCTAGGACTGGGGAGGCTGCAAACTGCAGGATTGCTATGAGTCTGAGCTGCACAGTGAAACCCTGTACCAAATATATATTTTAAAAAAAGATCTTAGCCGGGCGTGGTGGCGCACGCCTGTAATCCCAGCACTCAGGAGGCTGAGGCAGGAGGATCGGTGCGAGTTCAAGACCAGCCTGGGCTACAAAAAGTGAGCTCAAGGCCAGCCTGAACTGCACAGCGAGACCCTGTCTCAAAAAAAATTAAAAAAAAATAAAAAAATAAAAAGAAGATCTTGGCAAGATAGTAAACACTTCTTCCTCCATTGCATATAAGTAAAAATCATGTAGCCATACTGACCCTTTGTGGATGGCACCATAAAAAGCCAGCTATTTAAGATCTGACTCTAGGAAAAAATGGATCTGGTTCTAGAAAAAATGGACTTTGCACTTAACCAGAGCACAGTCCATTCTTAGGAAAAGAAAATGAACCCATTATAGTCTTGTCCCCAGGATGAGAATGCATATGTGCATATATGTATGTGTAATGTACATATACGTAGGTATATGTATACGTAGGTATATGTGTGCATTTATATGTACATATCTGTGCACATGTGCATCTGTATAGGTATGTGTACTACATGTATGCATATGTGGATATGTGTATGTAAATAAGCAGCAGTGCATTAAGGGACACAGGCAGTCAACCTCCTTCCTTTCTTTTCCATTTTTGCCTACTATCTCTCCTCTAAATCTCTAGCACTGAGAGTTTAATTTTTAACCAAGACGTGGGCAAGAGAGAGTCTAACACATTACCTATACAGAAGCACCTGGGAAAATGTCTTTTTCTCAATCCCTCTGGAGTTTCTCCCTTTTCCCTCCCTTTTTAAGATTATAATAGGATTACATGGGCATGTTAGTGTAAGACACACTCATACTCTTTCCCATGCATTCTGTCTGTGTGTCTGCCTGCCTATCTGTCTTTCTGTCTCTGTCTCTCTGTCTCTGTCTCTCTCTCTGTCTCTCTCTCTCTCTCTCTCTCTCTCTCTCTCTCTCACACACACACACACACACACACACACACATATGCTAATCACAGCTGCAGCTGATTGGCTGAGATGGAATAAAACATTAAGGATCTTGATGCTAACGTCCTTTTCAGCTCTAACAGTTTAGGACACCTCTTTTACCATGAAGGTAAGGAAATTAAGGAAACCATGAGCTAATCAGAGAGCAATGAGAGGCAACTTTACAAAGCAAGGTGGCACAGTTGATGAGAAAAACACATCCTGTATCAAGGCCAAGCAGGAATGGTCACAGAGGAGATGGGCAGTAAATTAAATCTGGATGCACAGATTTCAGACTAAGCGGGAACTGAGTAAGTGTGGAGGGGACCAGACACTGGACAGCAGCAAATGTGGCTGGAAAGGACAGCCACACACACACACACACACACACACACACACACACACGCGCGCGCGCGCGCGCGCGCGCGCGCTAATCACAGCTGCAGCTGATTGACTGGCACAGTGCAGGGACAATGGCAGATCAGGCCGACCAGAATAAATGGGGTCAGTCCACCTTGTGCTGCAAGAGGCAACGGAGCTTGAGCTTACAGTGACTGCACAGTCACGACTGGCTGAACAGCTGGGAGAAAACCTGAGTTAAACATGGTTTAGGAAACTCAGATCATCAAGGGCAGTTCAGAAAAGAGACTCTCACCTGCCACGTCTGAACAGATTTCATGTGTGTTCTTGTGTGTGCTTGTGTGTGTGTATCTCCATTCTCATGTTCACTCTTTGTCCAAACTCATATGCATACCTAGACCACTAATTAGATTCTCAAAAAGGTATGTGGCACCCACTCTCCCAGCTAACATCTACCCTGGCCTACACACGACACAGACAAATCAATAGTTTGGCAGAAAAGAGGGCTGCAAACTGTCCTTATGGTCCTCTCACTGCTTTGGTGAGACAGACCAGCAAAGGATAAATGAAAAAAAAAAAAGAGCAGCTATGTGACACCACCACAAGCGGTCCCTGCACAGCAAGGAACCCAGCCAGTGCTCCAGGAAGCCTGAGGAGGGAGCCTAGCGGCTTGCTTAACCCAGAAGAGCTTCCAAGAATTAATACAAAGTTGGTTGCAACACCCAGCCTTCAACAGAATGCTTTATGATGGGGGCCTGGCAGAATGGCTCAGTGGTCTAAAGCGCCTGCTTTGGAAAGCTTAGGTGGCTTCAGGGACCTTGGTTCGATCCCAGGCACCACATGCTGCACCAGCCCTACCCTCAGGGCAGGCTGAGTGGGCCATAAAAATAAATAAATAAACAAACAAAAGTTCTTGAAACAAGAAAGAAAATAAAATAAAATTCTTAAAAAAAGAAAAGAATTCTTTATGATGATCACCTTCTGCCAAACCTTTCCATGCTCACTCAAGGCCTCTCTCAGCACAATCATTTCTTTTGACAAAAACACATCTAAGTGTCTCAGGAAACATATTTAAATAATAACACAGATTAAGTATGGCTAATCCTTAAGGGAGATGCCAACAGACTTTGGAAAAAAAAAATGCCAGTGAAGATCATGACTATTTCTCAAATCAAGTATCAAAGTCCATGTTTTACTGCTTTCTAAATAGAAAAATAATTGCTTGGCCTCCATATTTCTCAAGGTTAATATTTTCAAAACTACTGTCAACCTAGGTTGAAAAATGAAAATATACCTTTTAACCATATTTTCATTTTCTATGCAAAGTAGAGCTTTTTGAGCTTTCAGTTAAATTTAGTTACTTGAATATGTAATTCACAAAAACTTTATCATTAAAAGTATCTCCAGAAATGTTTATTTTTTGAATTTTCAACCTGGTAAGAAAACCTTTGAAAAAGAACTGAAAACTTGCTTGCAAAGTACAAAGGGGGAAATGACACCTAAGACAGGCTAAGGATCTATCAGTGGCACTCTCGAATAAATCCTAGGGTGTGGATTTCTCCTGTGTCAACTTTCCAGGAGGCCTCCTGCCCCAGAGTGTGCTCCATATTTGATTTTGCACTTCACATTTCTATTTTTGATTGTGCATTTCACATCTTGTATTAAGCTTTCCCTTTTCTGAATTCCAAGAGTTTCTGCCTGCGTCGGTGGTGCCCACGTAGGCTTAGATGACAGTTACAGATGCGTTATTGTGTTACCTTTCCTCTCTGCTGTTTCCAGTGCATGCAGAGCAAGGAGCGCTTCTCACCTGTCTTCCACATAGAGGGTGCAATGAAGCCACGGAGTGAATGAATACATGGGCATGGCATTTAGCAAGTAAGCACGGATCTTAGTACAGAGTCTAATGTACTAAGGATGAGAAAGGTCTCACCTGTTTCTGAATCTTTCAACTTAATTTCTATTCTACCAGACAAGAAGCTCTGCCTCCTTGTGTTGCCCAAGCAGGATCACAGCATGGCTCTGGGGTTTGTGTTGTGGCACAGTGAGGAGGGCTGGGCATCTGGCTGCCCCTGCACTCCAAGTCACATGTGCACGCCTTATCGTCACTGTCATGTAATCCAACTGTCAGGTGCTGACAGCAAGCCACATATTAAATGTGCTCACCTTGAATCACACTGCTGTGTTGGCCTCCAGGATGTACCCTTTCTTGGTTTTCCTGCTTTCTCATGACCTAAACGTTTTCTCTTCCTTTTGGTTCATCCCTCTCTACTAAATCATTAAGGGCCAGTGCTATAGTTCCCTCAGATTCAGTTTCGTTGTCTGTTCTGTCCTTGAGCCATTTCAATCCCAGTCAAGTTTGTATCCCAGGCCCGAGTCTAAGAGTTACAGACATCATAATTTCTATTCAATTTCTTCATGTGAACATTTTACAGCAAACTCAAATTTAATACTGCCTTGACCTGTACATAGCTGTACAGCTTACATCATGACTCAAGCAAACACAACTTCTGCCATGCAGCTAAATGGAATGGGACCTGACTCAAGCTTACAGATCCAAGCTTACTGACATAGCAGTTACATTTCTCCCTCTGTCACCTTCACTATTCAATCCATCAAGTCATAAAAACTGTACTTGTCAATAGTTCTTAAATAATCAGCTTCTCTCCTTCTCCGTCCATACCTGCCCAACCTAAGCAACTTCCAGGATCTGATTTGGAAGCAAACAATGGGCTGTAGTGTTTTTCTCTACATCTCAGTGCTCTCCTACAACCAGAATCCATCAGCTCTGCTATCCCAGAACTCTCTCATTACAGTCTAGCTTTAATAGCTTCTCTCCAGTCTCAAGATCAAGGTCTGCACCCCCACCCTCCGCATCTTTCACTTTTTTGGCTCCTCACATCTTTCTGACCCCTGGTTTCGGGCTTAGGGAAGGCTTTCTCACCATCCCCAGGAAAGGCCAACACCCTCCGCTTTACATTTGTCATAAGACCACAAAGCTCTACTTCTCAGCTTTTATTCCTACTGTAATTGTATCCCTGTTTCAGATCATTTGATGACTGCCTGTCTGTACCACTAGCATGTCAATGCCGAGATGACAACCACCTGACTTTTTTCCTCACCACTGAATCATCAGTGCCTGGCACTTAACAGATGCCCAGTGACTGTGTGCTGAATGAACACTCTCAGCAGAATAGAATAACATTAATGAGAAAGCCAGCAATGTTTCTATAAGCAAAAACCCACCAGCAGCATATTTAATACAAAGCAACAACTGCACACAACACTTTCCTGACTTTCATCCTCAGAAGAGAGCCTAAGCCTCATGAGTCACAGCTGTCATTAGCATTAGAGACTGAGTACTAGGAAATGTGCATGGTGATCAAAAAAGATTGCCTACACTTTGACTGTTATCACACCCAGAGCAGATAGTAATAGAAAAGAATGCTCTCCTTCATGAATGCAGGGTAATCATTAGCTTCCTGGACCCTTCTGCCTTACTTTGGAATAATTAAAACATCAGTAGCAAAATCATTTGGGTACTGACTCTGTCCCATACACTGGGCAATGAAACTTAAGTACACTATTCTACCTGATCAGTATGAGTATACCACAAAAGGAGATTAAACCAATTTCCCCAAGAATAAGCACTGGTATCTGGAAGAACCTGGATTTAACCTGCAGGCTGTCTCCAAAAGCATTCTTCTGATGCACACTGCTATAGCTGGTGCTTCAAAAAAGAAGAAAAAGGAAACTACACATATCCCATGGCCCCTGCCAAGGAAGAGGCACGGTCTTGCCCAAACACAGCCTGAGCACGACTGGTCAGCAGGAGGGGCACAGCAGTCAAAGGCAGGAAGGGCAGCACAGAACAGCTTGGGCATATTCTTAACAGCACATGAAAACATCTGAGAAGGCAGGCGCCCAGGAAAAGTCTACTCTACGGGCTTCAACCCTTCTCTAGTACCAGTACTGGCAGCCTTAGCCAGGGACCCCAGGCCCTCAGGCATAGAACAACCACAGACCAAACGGCTGAAGTCTGAACCTGACGCGGGTATAGCTTGGCCAGACATATTTAGTTTCCACTGTGGAACTGTCCTATCACTTCCCTTCAGTACACTGGTGACCAGGTAGACCCTTAGTAAATATAAAACACATTCAGAACTTCTAAATTCTGAAAATACCAACTTGGGAAACATAGAGCATAGGGTAGATAAGTTAGTAGATTCCTTTGGAAAGTCAACTCTTATTTGACAGTTTGTTGTACATTATTGTATTTGATCTACATATTTATATCACATTTGTTCTTTTTTTTTTTTTTTTGTCTTTTTTTTTGAGACAGGGTCTCGCTATGCAGTTCAGGCTGGCCTTGAGCTCACTTTTGTAGCCCAGGCTGGTCTAAACTCACACCAATCCTTCTGCCTCAGCCTCCTGAGTGCTGGGATTACAGGCGTGAGCCACCACGCCCGGCTACATTTGTTCTTTAAAGTGAATTACTCATTACTGCACAAAGAGGCTTAGGCCACTTTACAACAGAAGTTGTCTAGAAATATTATTTAGTAATACTATTTATTTATTAAATAGGGAGATGGTTCACAATAGGAAAATTAGAAGCTAAATGGGAAAATGTGGAGATGAAGGCAAGGGTCTTCAAGAGTCAGTGGTAGCTTCTAAAAAAGAGAATGGAAGATGGAAGCCATGTTTTCAGACTCTGGACAGCAATACACTGGAAGAATTGTAAGGAAAACGGTCCAGAGAGCAGCAAGGATGCCAGAGTGCTGAGGACTTGGGTCAGAAGCAGACACAAGAGACAGCAGGAGACACGGGCAGACCCCAGTGACTGAAGACTGAGGCAGGAGGACACTCCAACTCTGTGAACAGCATCTCATGCAGAACTGAGTGAGGAAATCATGAGGTCACAGAGGAGGTGTGAGCAGAGAGGTCACCTTCCCAGGGACTCTAGGACCACGGACTTGCCTCGAAGACTACAGGGAAGCTCACCCTGCCTAACATGTAGTTACCTAAAAATGAGTTCAAAGGCACCCAGTTTATGGTAAGACCTAAATTCTATACAAATAGACAGCTCCTCCATCAGTTCAACCCACAGTTGCTGAGAGTACTGTGCTAGATAAGCACAGAGTTTGTATCAAGCGAAATAAAAGAAGCCTTCAAGAGTCTCAAGGAAGAAACCTATAGACAGTGAAGCAGAATGGAGGTTACCTACAATGGGGGTGGCTGTGAGGACAATAACGACAAGTAGGCACAAGGAAAAATTGGGGAGTGACAGAAACATCTTTCTTAAAATGGACCATGGCGACAGCTATACAACTTTATACAAAGTTGTATAAAATTATTAAAATATATAATCATTTCTGATTTCTCTGTGTGAACATCTTTTTTTTTTTTTTTTTTTTTTTGTCTTTTTGAGACGGGGTCTCGCCATGCAGTTGAGGCTGGTCCTGAGCTCACTTTTGTAGCCCATGCTGGTCTCGAACTCGCACCAATCCTCCTGCCTCAGCCTCCCGAGTGCTGGGATTACAGGCGTGCGCCACCACGCCCGGCTCCAGTGTGTGAACATCTTAAAGAAATCTCAAATGTAATGCTGCCCTAGCAAGGAAGCATTAATGTTTAATTGTTTGAACAATCTTGAATGCCTATATCTGGTAATCTGAGCAACAAACTTGATCATAATATGTAATATAATAATCATTCTTAATTTTCTATTCTTGTTTTGAAATTCTGTACAAGTTGTATTGTTTTATGTTCTTTGGTTTTGTTTCTGTGTTAGTTTTTTTCCCTCTTTAAAAGAATTTTTATCCCAGCATTCAGGAGGCTGAGGCAGGAGGATCGGTGTGAGTTCGAGACCAGCCTGGGCTACCAAAGTGAGCTCAAGGCCAGCCTGAACTGCACAGCAAGACCCTGTATCAAAAAGACAAAATAAATAAATAAATAAATAAAATAAATAAAATAAAATAATTTTTTTTTTGTCTTTTTGAGACAGGGTCTCGCTATGCAGTTCAGGCTGGCCTTGAGCTCACTTTTGTAGTCTAGGCTGGTCTCGAACTCGCACCAATCCTCCTGCCTCAGCCTCCCGAGTGCTGGGATTACAGGCGTGAGCCACCACGCCCGGCTAAAATAATTTTTAAAAAATATTGCCCTAACCACATGGCTGTGTAGGTTCTTAGCACCACTCATGCAGGTGGTACCTCCATCACAAGCTCACAATGGGCGCACTTTAATGGTATATAAAATTCCAGTGGGAAAAAAATGCTATTTTTAAAAGAGACTAAGAACTGTGAGGAAAAGTGACACAGGGCAAGGTGCAAGTCAAGCAAAGAGATGGAGGATATGAGTTGGTGGGTCAACTGCAATTTTACATAGGTTGATCACATGGGTGTCACTGGGAAGGTGACACTCGAGGCCAAGAACCAAGGGAAGTGAGGCAATGAGCCCATCGGTGGCCAGAGGAAGAGCATTCCAGGCAGAGGGAACTGTGCACTGGGATGCTCGGGTTATGGGGCAGAAAGGAGGCCAGAGTGGAAGAGAGGGAACAGGCAGGGGAGGGCATGAGCAGGTGGAGGCAGCAAGAGAAACAGACAGTGTGGAGGGCGCTGCTTTTCCAGCTAGAAGCCATTGCAGTTTTGAGTAAAGAAACCACATAACCTAACTCAGAGTTTGAAAAAGTCACTCTGGTGACTGACTCTGTTGAGAAGAGTCTTAGGGAGGTGAGTGGAAGCTGTAGTTTAAGCAAGAGGTGAGGTTGACTGGCAAGAAGTGGAAGTGGGAAGAAATAGCACCCCCTTTGGGGGTGCCATGAACGTAGAGCCAACAGACTTTCCTGAGTGCTTGCACTTAAGTTGTGAGAAGAAAAAGCCAAAGATAATTTGGGACAAAGAAAGGAAAGATGACAAAGCTCTAGATGATGCATATTTGGAGGGAAAAAAACATTCTAAAACAAATATAAAGAACTTTGCGGGCCTGGCGGGATGGCTCAGTGGTCTAAAGCACCTGCTTGGGAAAGCTTGGGTGGCTTCAGGGACCGCGGTTCGATCCCCGGCACCACATGCTACGCCAGCCCTGCCATCGGGACGGGCTGAGCTGGCCATGAAAAAGAGTGAATAAATGAACAAAGGTTCTGAAACAAGAAAATAAATAAATAAATAAAATTTTAAAAAAAGAACTTTGCTACTAAATTATATGTGCTCAACTCACTTCAAATAATTTTGGTGACTGTCTTTTTTTGTTTTTTTTTGTTTTGTTTTGGTTTTTTTTGTCTTTTTGAGACAGGGTCTCGCTATGCAGTTGAGGCTGGTCCTGCACTCACTTTTGTAGCCCAGGCTGGTCTCGAACTCGCACCAATCCTCCTGCCTCAGCCTCCCAAGTGCTGGGATTACAGACGTGAGCCACCACGCCCGGCTTGGTGACTATCTTTTAAAGGCCACCCTTGCTGTGGAATTTCTTTCTAAATACATTCATAAAAGTATTTTTGCAGACATAAAGGACCACAGAAAAGAATCAATATCCACTGTACATGCTGATTCTTAGTCTTCTTTTATCCCTAATTACAGGACCACTGAATAGCTTACTTTCTTGTAGCTTTTTAATTACATTTCTATGGACATTAAGCTTAATCTGTCTGAGAGATCATGCTATCCAAGTTCCTCCATGAAAAGGTACAGCACCCCCAAAAGATAGCCATTCATCCCTGAGCGAGTCTCAGTGAAACTGAGGAAAGTCTCAGGGAATGCCTGGATGCACAGTATTCACAAAATCCACTTCATACAGAAAGAGGCAAAACTCAGGAAGCATCATAAAGAAGTATCAATATTCAAGGTCAATCTCTCTTATGATTTAATTTTCCTCAGAGCATAGCTATTATGAAGAGATGAAGGCAGAAAAGGTCATCTTCTTGCCTATGGATTTCAATAAAACTGTTATGACGTGAAATAATAGATTTTCCTCATGTCTAAGACTGTGTGTGTGTGTGTGCTAGTGTTTTGTTCTCTTGTTCAGTCTCCACAAATGTCCTTCAGACTTTTCTACATGGTCATGAGGATTGATAGAAGAGATAGAAATACACATTAGACTCAACAGCTGTGGCCAAGGCTATTATTTCCTATAATTTGACACAGATGGCCAAAAAGATGATTTTGGCAGAACAGTCAAATGCTAATCACCTAATGAGACTTACTGCAGTCGCAAAATTGTCTGAGTGGTTCAGTACAGGTCCACAGCACCCCCATTTTTGCCTCTCCCTCATGACTCTTCAAAAGATTTTTTTTTTTCTTCAACTAAAAAGTATGTCTCTATTACAAACTTTTCTGCAATAGGAATTAAACTGGCTCAAATCTAACTCAATACTAGGGACAGAGGATGGCATGATAGTGATAATAATTAAAGCACCGCAGACAAACCTAAGTACACAGGCTCCATTATCTCACAAATTTACACTCCACAAATGACTCTTGTTAAAGTCAAACAAGATGTAAACGTAATCATTTTTGTGGGTATCTGTGATTCATATATATTTTCAAAATCAGTCTATTTTTTTTTCCCCCTGTTTCAGAACCTCTGTTTGTTTATTCACTCATTTCTATGGCCGGCTCAGCCTGCCCCGAGGGCAGGGCTGGCACAGCATGTGGTGCCAGGGATCGAACCATGGTCCCTCAAGCTGCCCAAGCTTTCCCAAGCAGGCACTTTAGACCACTGAGCCATCCCGCCGGGCCCCTCAAAATCAGTCTAGAGGCAAGAGCTCTTTCTTTTTTTTCTTTTTTTTGCGGGACTGGGGTTCAAACTCATGACCTAGCACTTGCCAGGCAGGCACTTGTGCCATAGAGCTATCTCCCCGGCCCAACAAGAGCTCTTTCTATGTCTGTACCAATAGTAAACAATTACATATCTGCTGAAAATGCCTACTATTCCAAAAGCACATTTTGAATCTTCTCAAAAAATAAGAACTAAAGTATAATTTGAAATTATAGATTCTCTGCTCCTAAAATATTGTCATATGTGCTATACTATTCTGTGGTAGTTCAATTCCAACTAGTTAGTGATTAAACAGATTTCACCCACAGTAGAAAGAACATTGTTTAGTTGGCTTACATACATATAATCACTATCAATGCTCTAAGTCTAAAAAGGTAGAAGATAAAAATCATCTGACTATGTAAAGTAGAAATGTACATTTTAAAAATCAGTCTACAAGACTGGACATGGTGGTACATACCTGTAATCCCAACTCTTGGGAGGCTGTAAACAGGCAGATCACTAAGAGTCTGGCCTAGTAGTGACACCCTGAACACCCTGCAGATACTTCCCCCCACAGAAAAATAAATAAAGAAAAATCAATAAACAATATAATGACCTTTACAAAGATCTCTCTGCAGCAACCTACCTGCTTTGTTGTACACATATGAATGGAAAAATTTTTAAATCTGCTTCGGCAAAAAAGCAATTAATCATGTACTTTAACTTCCTTTCAGACAGTGCACCTAGTTAGTATGGAACTGCCTGAACTGTTGAAATTCCTGTAGAGTATCTGGGGAGCTATGTTCCCTCAATTGACTTACCTCGCTGTTTGTTGTTGAGTGTAAATGGCTAGGAAAGCTGAGCCAGACGGCATGCCTACACGGTGTGAGGTGGGAATGAGCAGCGAGTGTGAGCAGGTCCCTGTGCCCTCAGACAGCAGCGCCCACGGTAGACCCACCGCAATACCACACTGTCTTGAGAAGGTTATCTGAAAGCACGAATGGCTCAGCATCAACACAGATTCCAAAATAATAACTACGGAGGATCCAGGAATGTGTAATTTAGAAATAATTCCTGATCAGTCTGATGATCAGCCTGCTTTCAAATTTTTCACTGGACTTGCCAGCAGAGAACTGATAAACATATGATTCTCTAAACAAAGGTCCAAGGGAAGCCAATGCCAAACAATAATGGAGCACTTTTAACAAGGGAGCACTTTTTATATGTATAATTGTATTCTCATACACAACAATGGGAGAAATAATAAGGGTCACTGAGTCATCCTAATTTATGGAGAAGGAGCCTTAGGCACGGAGTTCACTCCAAGCTCCCCAAAGCACTGAACACTCTAGGAATCTGTCCTCAGTTGTCTCAGATCTGCCCATCCACCTGGCTCATCTTCACAGCCTGTCTCCCTTCACTCCACAACACTACCAGTTAGTACTGCCCATGACTCAGGCAACCACCAGTGAGGGCTGCCTTAGAAACAGGCCTCACTTACTCTGGCACTGAGATTTAGAAGCCTTGAAGCTCCACCAATAAATTTACATCAGACATTTGCTGATCAACAGGGATAGAACAACATGAAATAAAAACTAAAAATCAACAATTGACTTCTGTGAGAGAATATAAGGTCACAAAAGATAAATTTAATCATCAAAATCTACACACACCAAGATTCCCCGTAGGACATCAGTATAGTACTGAAAGGCCTGCGAAGCGTACAAACACTATGCAAAAGCTGAGAACTGTTCATGAGTTGCTCAAATGACATGAGAACTGTTCATGAGTTGCTCAAATGACACTTGATTAATTAAGAAATCCTATCTGCAGGTGAGAGCAAACATTTCTGAGAAAGAATAAACAGCTTTAACTCAAAGCTAAAGAAGATAAGCTGTGTTCAAATTAATTCATATTGTAGGTTACTTAATATTTCCATAGAAGAAAAAACCCAAAGTCTTGATTTCATAATTCCTTAAGCGTTGTATTCTCTAAAAAACCATTGAGCCATATCAGCTCAAGGACACGGGCTGGGAAAGACTACTGAATCTTTTTCGCAGCCAAAGGGTTATTTGATTTTATCTACACCTCTATCTATCACAGGAAGAGCACTTTAAAAAAAAAAAAGTCTTCTTTCGGGGAAGGCAAGAGTAACCGAGGAAGCAAGCCAAAGACAGACTATCAAAATAAATCAATTCCAGCCAGATTTGTACCTCAAGTATAAATCTGAATTTCCAAAGTAATAACTATGGCTATCATTTGTATTGTGGTTGAGATTAAACCCAGCATCCTCACATTTAGGGAAAAGCTTTCTTTCTCAGCAGTCTGATTTTGTAATTTTACTGCTCTGTGGACGCTGTGCAGATGCAGGACCTAGCACTGACATCATCTCTCCTATCTTATTTTTCATCCTCCAATCTATATCTTACTAAAATGCATGCACATTGTGTAATTTTTAATCATATTTTTTCTTAAGTTATATAGTAAAGAAACCAATAACATTTGTCTTGTCCCTGAAAAATGATCTTTCTTATTAATAACATTATACTATGTGTTTACTTTTGCTCGACAAATTATTTAATATGTCACAAAAATGTAGTATCAAAATCACATATGAATTATGAAGCTGCAACATTTTTAAAAAACGGAAATAAATACATGCATACCAGGAACAAGCAGAGCACATTTAGCACAAGTAACAGCCTTTTTTTGTAAGGACATATTTTGTATTCCACTAGATGATAAAAATAGAACATAGCCTGGTGTATGGGTTCCTAAAATGTACTGCTCTGGCTAACTTCCTACCAATGTTCTTTGTTATCACTACTATAAGAGCCAAATGTGATGGGCTGCTAATCCCGCTCTCCTTTCAATGACTTCTAAACTCCTCATTAAAAGTCACCTTGAAGCCGGGCGTGGTGGCACACGCCTGTAATCCCAGCACTTGGGAGGCTGAGGCAGGAGGATTGGTGCGAGTTCGAGACCAGCCTGGGCTACAAAAGTGAGCTCAAGGCCAGCCTGAACTGCATAGCGAGACCCTGCCTCAAAAAGACCAAAAAATAAATAAATAAATAAAAATAAAAATAAAAATAAAAATAAAAAGTCACCTTGAAATGGGTCAAGACATACATGCTGACCTGCTATATATTCCTAGGTCATCAGAGATGCAAATAATACTTAAAGTGCAGAAAAGCTACTCTGCCCCTTCCAAGGAAGAGGAATTGCTAAGCAGGAAGTAGGGGAGAAAGGAAGAAATGACAGTGCAGAGGGGAAAAAAGGAGATTTAACAGGAAAATACTCTCTTTGGGAAGCGAATAATCTTAACTGACTTGAAAGAGAATATAAACTCTTTTTTTCTTCGAGCCTGGTGAGCTTTTGACCTTTTCATAAAATTTACATAATTCTTCATGAAGGGAAACCCCTAGTTGGCAAAAAAGATGTAGAAAGGCTAGGAAGCTTGTACCCGCCAGGTACTTGGTGCTATTATTAATTGCACAGAGGACACAAGAATAGCTCTGCTTTTTTTTCACATGGGAACCCCTGAAGAAATCCCATCATACAACCCTGAGAGCTGCCTAGGTAGAAAGCAACCAGCGCTCCCTCCTTTTCTCCAAGGCTAGACTGGACCTCCAGGAGTTGCAGAAAGGAAGTGGCTTCCCAAAGAGGAAAGTCATTATTAGCCCCTAGATATATGATGCTTTTCTGAGGAAAGCCCACCCAGGCAGGATATTGTCTCCCTCAGAGCTGTGTACCATAAAGGGGCTGGCTAGCTCTTCTCTCAGGCTGACTCTGCTAAGATTTAGACTTGATAAAGTTCAGGAAATCTAAGTAAATTTTACCATCATTTTAAGGAGGGCAAAGATGAGGGAGAGGAAGAATGATAAGGGGAAGGAATTAATAAGCACTGATCTTTTCCTATGCATCAGGCATTGTGCTAGATGTTTCTGTGATATATCACAAAGTTAGAACAGCGTTATCCTATGGTTCGGCTGTGTCCCCTAGAATTGTCCCCCAAATCATAGCTTACTGATATTTGGAGGCAGTACATCTGGGTGATAATGAGGGTGAGATGGGGTCATGAAGGTAGGACCCCCGTAACTGAATTCATTGACTTTTTTTTTTCCTTGTTTCAGAACCTTTGTTTGTTTATTCGCTCTTTTTTTTTTTTTTTTTTTTTTGTCTTTTTGAGACAGGGTCTCGCTATGCAGTTGAGGCTGGCCTTGAGCTCACTTTTGTAGCCCATGCTGGTCTCAAACTCGCACCGATCCTCCTGCCTCAGCCTCCCAAGTGCTGGGATTACAGGCCTGCGCCACCACGCCCGGCTATTCGCTCATTTTTATGGACGGCTCAGCCCACCCCGAGGGCAGGGCTGGTGCAGTATGTGGTGCCAAGGATTGAACCACGGTCCCTGAAGCCGCCCAAGCTTTCCCAAACAGGCGCTTTAGATCACTGAGCCATCCTGCCGGGCCCCTGAATTCATTGACTTTGTATGTACACGAAGCGGGAGAGAAGCTAGCAAGGTTTTGCTCTGCCTTGGCATATGATGCCCTCCACCATGTGAGGATGGAGCAGGAAGACCCTCATCGGATGTCAGCACCATGTTCTTAAGACTCCCTAACTTCAACAATCATGAGTTAAACACACCTCTATTTCTTATGAATAGCTAACTCTATGTTCACTTATAGTAACAGAAAACCTCTACTTTAAGTACTAGATTTCTCATTTACAGTTGAAGAAAATGAGACCTCAGAGGGTGGCATCGCCAGGCTGTAAATCCTAGAGCCAAAAGATCCCAGCTTTAATGCTTAAATGCAGGCTTGAAGGCTCATATTCTTCTGGTAGACTTTCAAAAGTAGAACTAAAAACCATAAATAACAAGGCTTCTAAGTAATGATTTAAAATGAAGTATCAAAATTTGTGTCATAAAAAATTACAAAATGCCTCCTCCACTGCTCTTATTGTCTGTACCATTAATATCAAACCTGTTCCTACTGAAGCAATCAGCCAAGATGCAATTACTTATTCTATCAATGCCATGTATGTCAAACTGGGTGTACTGCCAGAGTAAGGAAGGGAAAGTAAAGTAGCCCTGCTTCTAGATAAGAGGAACTGGCTTATCTGGATAGCTAATGAGTATATTAGGCCTCAAATATGCAGGAGAATGCTGTCAAGTGTCCACAAAAAGTACCAAAAATTTTCCTTCTTCATTTGAAAAATTGGGGCTGGAGAGATAGCTCAGAAGCTTAAGTGCCTGCCTGGCAAGTGCAAGGTCCTGAGTTTGACTCCTGGTTCCAAAAGAATAAAAAATAAAATAAAAATCATTTTATCTGGTTGGTGAATTCCACCTTGCAAAGGAAAAAACTATTTTAGTGCAATTTACAAATGTCAATGATTTTGTCATACGGGAAACTAATCTGACTCCAAGCAAAGTTCACAAAACTATAATTTTTACGCATCATTCTTTTTAACTTCTGCATGAAATTTTATAGTACCATATGTTTAAACCAAGTTAAATTAGATGCATCAATACATTGCAATGTACATGTGAAGCAGAGAAAGAACAAGTCAAACAGGAACAAAGTTGAACACGTCCTCCTACTCAGCTCTTCTTAAGTAAAGAGCTCAGCAAAACGGATTTGGCAATGAAGGGTCCAATCACATATTAGGACCAGGAAAAAGGCAAAAAGAACCCCATCTATTAATTTGCAGTAACAGGGAAAGTAAGATATTCTAGAGTCAATTCCAAAAATCAACCCAGCAAACCAGAAACAATTGTGAAATAAGGAGAACAGAGGAACCCAGAGACACAGACAAGTCTATTTCTCCTCCCACCAGTCATGTTTTCACAATATTTTCTCTTAGTTTCCAAATGCATCTGTGAAGGGCAGCCCACCATATCAGCTTATATTTTAACTTCATGGAAATTAAAGTCCTTCCAACTTTGAAGTGAATCCCAATCAGACCAGATTCTCTGGGCTTAGGCCTCAGCATGAGCACCTGTGCTATTTCTTCCTGTTACTTTGTGCCACTCTGCTCAGCGGAAGCTCTCTCACCCACTCCTTGCAGGTCTATTACTTAAATGCAAGCCTAAATCTCATTTGCTTATTATTTATCTTTTTTTTTTCTTTTTGAGACAGGGTCTCTATATGCAATTCAGGTTGGCCTTGAGCTCACTTTTGTAGCCCAGGCTGGTCTCGAACTCGCACCAATCCTCCTGCCTCAGCCTCCTGAGTGCTGGGATTACAGGCATGCGCCACCACGCCCAGCTCTTATTATTTATCTTGTACCTCTATTTGGGCAAGCAATAAGAATGTTGACTTTGCAAGGGTCAAAGCAGATATTTACCTGTTATCAAAAGCTTCTCTCTGAAGGAAGTACAGTTTTCAAACAGCTAAGATAGAGTTCACATTTTTCCTGACTTGTCTCTGGATGCCAACTGTGGCTGTTCTATCTGCAAGAGCCTCCCTAACCTCCAAATCTGTGGCTCTCTTGAACAAAACTGCTTACCTCTTTTATCACCTAATTTTATCATCAAAATTAAATTTCCCGTTGCTGAAAATCCATATATATGTGTGTGTGTCCACTATGATTGAATTCACATAAAATAACCACACCCTAATGGGTGATGGGCACTGTATTTACTGTGCACCACATCTGTGGCTTGCCCCTTGTCCTTATCTGCAGACCTTTTAGAAGACTCAGTTCTGCCCTCTCCAGATTCTCCTGTGCCTGCAGGACCTCTCCTCCTCTCGTACACAGCTGCCTTCCTCTGTTCTTTCCCACTCACCCATTGCATTGCTGGACTCCACTCTGAAGATCACGTTTCTTCCCATAGCTTTCGTCATCCCTCCAGCTCCTCCAATCTGTGCATCAGTATCAGCTATCACTAGCATGCTCCTCTCAACTCACTCTTCCAACTTCACTGTCTGCTAGAAGCTTCCATCTTTCCATAATTTAAAAAACTTCATTTAACATAATAAGAACCAATCACTAAATCCAGCACTAATTACCCCAGAGTTATCATTTTCTCTGTATTTGTGCTTAAGTGAAATCATACTTTTTTTTCTTTTTTTCTTTTTTTTTTTTTTTTTGTCTTTTGAGACAGGGTCTCACTATGCAGTTCAGGCTAGCCTTGAGCTCACTTTGGTAGCCCAGGCTGGTCTCGAACTCGCACCAATCCTCCTGCCTCAGCCTCCCCAGTGCTGGGATTACGGGCGTGCACCACCACGCCCGGCTTGAAATCACACTTTTGTAGAACATGACTCCCTCAATATCTCAGTTCTGGACACATCTACCATCTCCATCAAGTAATGGGCAGAGAAGATGCATGAAGTAAAGTGACAGGCTGATGCTTGCAGTTTTATTTCATTCATCCACTTAACTTTACATAGTGTTGGGTTCTTTACCTGTAAAGTGGAAAGAAAAAACACCTCCTTTATAAGGACATTGTGAGTTCAATGGAAAATTGAGGAAAACAGGCTGGTATAGAGAAGGGGCTCGAAAGGCCACTACAGTGTGTTTGTTCTGAATCCTCAGAAGGCAGAGATGCTAGCTCCATTTTACCAGGGTTTCTTGTTACAACAGTATTAACACCTGCCTCACTGTTTTCAAAGGGTGAACACATGAAATGAAAACTGAAACGCTTTTATGTACCACTACAGTATTCTCCCAGAGGATGAATTTAGAATAAGAGAACCAATAGAAGTTGCTGGTCACATCTTTTGGGCCCTCTCTTAAACTACATCTCTCTGACAAGAAACAACATAAATAAAACAGTACTCCTCCCTGACTTTGCTTCAGTGAAGGCTACCAGCATCTCTGTAGCATCTGGAGAAACACAGGAACACAATAGCTTCTCAAGTGGTGTTTGTTTCATTACCATATGACTTTCAGGAGTAAGCAGCATTTCCTAACCTAGAGTGCTAGAATTAATGTCCCTTTATGGTTCATAGCTTTCATTCTTATAGCATCTTGCAATATTCTGTGATGGGTTGTAGCAAAGTACTTCATGTCTTGATAAGAGGAATTCACCGAACAGCTCGGTCTACTTTTTTTCTTTTTTTTTTCATTTTTAATTTTTATTTATTTATTTTTTTCTTGTTTCAGAACCTTTCTTTGTTTATTCACTCATTGTTATGGCCGGCTCAGCCCACCCTGAGGGCAGGGCTGGCACAGCATGTGGTGCTGGGGATCAAACCATGGTCCCTGAAGCTGCCCGAGCTTTCCCAAGCAGGCGCTTTAGACCACTGAGTCATCCCACCTGGCCCCTCAGTCTACTTTTTTTCTAACCAACATTTTACTCTACCTCTTCTTACAACGAAGTATACTTGTTTCTCAGTCACTTTTGGGGGGTTCATTTCAGATCCACAATAGACATCAAAATCCACAGACACTCAAATACCATATGTAACATGGCAGAATCTTTGCATACAGCACACATATATTCTACTATACACTTTAAATTACCCCTAGATCACTTCCATGCCTCATAAAATGTCAGTGTTATGTAATATTTTTATATGGTTTCTGAATAATGATCAGAAAAAGCATTCAATACACATTTTTCCAAGTATATTTTAAGTGGAAGAGAGTATAACTCAGAAATAAACATCAGAAGGAAAATCAAAACTGAACATATATATATTTTTTTTTTCGGGACTGGGGTTCAAACTCACGACCTTGCACTTGCCAGGCAGGCACTTGTGCCACAGAGCTATCTCCCCATTTCCTGAACATAAATTATTTTAAAAGTAACGAAAAGCCTATCTCTCATCTCAACTTATGATACATAATATACATGTTGTTTTTAAATCTGTATCTTTTAAGTAAACAATAAAATTTATATAGTCTGTGAAGTTTTTCTTAAAGCCCACAAAGCAAAAATAAAATAGGATGAAGTAATTGACAAATATAAACACCAAACTCAACAAATTAAAAAAGTAATAAGTGATAATATATATACATATATATATATACATATATATATGTATATATGCATATACATGTAGATGGATGGATGGACTGACAGAGCTTGACAGACAGCTCCCAGTCAGTTATCTACCTATTCCATATACATGTGGTCTACCAGCTAGGTCTGATTTTCCTGATCACTCCTCTTCTCTAGTGGAATCGTGTACCTCATTCACAGGAAGCAGTCTGCATCCTAGTCCAATTAAGCTCTTTGTAGTCTAGCAATTTACTTTTTCTTACAGAGAGCTAAAAAACCTTCCACTCTAGGGTCTCTGTCCACTGGTGCTGCTTCTGCATTGAGGGTCCATGCAAAATATGTCTGCTTCCTTTGTCCTTTTACAGGCTTTTAGGAACCTGAAGAAGCAGATCTAATTCTTCATATTTGGCTTTTCAGTATTATGCTACAGTTGGCTGAAAATAATATGCAGGAATTATAAATCTGAAACAGAGCTCTCCCATTCAAGATCACCAGAGAAAGCCAAAGGTTTATCTAGCTCTCCTAATGGATCTCTGTTCTGGTCTTCCCTCTGGAAGATATCCTGACACTAAATATGGAAAATTAACTGTAGCCATTGTGCTACATGTGCCTGAGGAAGAAACCTAGGAATCAATTCTTCTCAGCCTTTTGGCTAAGATCAAGTCCAAACACTTTTGATCTGCAACTGGTTCCCAGAACCTGTGGATATAAAACAAATACATTCAGTGGAACTTTTCTATGTCTCTTAATCCTATGCCAAGAAAACCTTAAATGAGGAACATAGGAAGTAATAAATTATAAATGGCTTTGGTAGTCGGGTGTGGTGGTGCATGACTGTAATCCCAGCACTTGGGAGGCTGAGACAGGAGGATCAGTGTGAGTTCAAGACCAGCCCGGGCTACAAAAGTGAGTACAGCACCAGACTGAACTGCATAGAGAGACCCTGTCTCAAAAAGACAAAAAAAAAAAAAAAATGACTTTGGTGTCACCACGTTCAAAATTCCTCTTCTCGAGCATTTCATGCTTTATTGCTTTTGCTGAGGTGTAGCAAAGAGATGCAGGAAACCTCAGAGACAAACTTAGGACCTGTTCACTGAAGAACAATGGAGAGCTCTTATTAGACTTTAATATTAAAACCAGAAAGCTCCTGATCACTGTTATAGTGATGGATGTATTGAGACATTTGAGTATTTCATCAGAGAATCACAGCTTAGCATTGGGCAACACCTCAGTTGCTATAGATTACAAATCTATAGATCACACACAGGGCACATAGAGCTCAGACCCACATTTAAAACTAAGAACACGTCACAAAAAGGAAAAAATCAAACCTTCTGTTATTCTTGAAATCCAGGGTTTTAGATCTGGGCAGCAGTCAACTCTAGTACAGTAGGAACTGCCCTCCCCCCTGAGGGTCTGCCTGCCAGACAGTCTGCAGTCCACACTCCCACTGCCCCTGCCCCTTCCTCAGGCCTGCTTAGCTCCTCTATCTCCAGTGTCAACCCCCTGCACACATCTGTTGGACAGTCACAGTTTTTAAAGGTGAGAGGCCCAGGTCCAGAAAAAGCTTTCCCTGCACTGGCTCTGTGACCTTCCATTAAGTCTTGGATTGCTATGTTTTGTATTGAGGGTAATTCCTGGACCTCATGGTTATCATGAGGAGTCAAAAGAGAAACAAATGAAAAGTCATCTGTAAATTATAATGGAAAGCCTTTGTCCTTCTTACCTATCTCTCAGCACTGTGAATGGCATAAATCCCCCTTTCCTACCTCAGTTATTACTTGGCTTCCTTGTTCCTCATATCATTACATCCCATGAGGCAGTGTAGAATCTAAATTGAAAAATTGGATGTCCTTCGCATTATTTAACAGGAAGTAGAAAAGATGAACAGATATCCAAGAGAAACAAAATGAGCTGTTTAATGGCAATGAACCCTTACTAAGTGATTCCTGTTTGTGATGAAGGTAGAAAATCAGTGTGAAGTGTAATCATTGGAATTGCTGAGGATGACTTCAAGAGCTGCGTTACAAGTCTACCCACTATGCACTGAAGGCCTCAGAACAAAATTGGCAGCCAGGGTATCAGCGGATGCTGTGAAATGGGGACTCTGTCTTCTTGTGGCTTTTCTTAGTGTTTCGGTAAAGGATCCAGTACATCAGAAAAACATCCACACTTAGCATGAGTTCTAGAAGCTTAGAATGAAATATTAAGTCACCGTACTTATCTATCTCTGTCAATATACAGATATATGTAAAAAAAAATCAATATGAGGTTTGTAAGAAAACAAAATATCCTCAGAAATGAGCAGAGATGGGGATAATTACAATTGAGTCACAAGGCAGATAATGTCAGTACAGATGCATGTTATAAATGATAACTTGTTTCTGAGGAATACACAGATGCGTACTCTTGTTCTGGTCAATTTAGCACTGAAAATCATCCTGGTGTGGGGATGCTCAATAAAACCATCTCATTTAATTGTTAAGATAATCATGCCCAAGGCACCTGCAAATCAGAACCGGAAATAGAAGGAAAGAAGGGAGTTAAATTGGAATCAGCATTTTTATAAGATCACCAGAACAGGCTAATTTATGATTCAAGACACGATCTGTTGAAAAATTCATCTGACGAATCCTTTTTAAAGCATATCATATAGTGCAATTACGGCTTTTCTTGAAGTTGAATGAAATCGTAGCCTAAATGCAAATTAACGGATGTCAAATTGCCACGAGGTCCTCCGTGTATAGCTTATTTAAAAAATCAAAATACCTAACAGCCTCATTTAAGAAACCTGTTTTTTCGATCGATGTCCCAAGACTGATGTTTAAGCGCATCTCCTTGGCAACCAAGGAATCTTGTGCTCACTGGGCTGGGGGAAAGGGACAGGGGGAGCGACTCGAGGGTAGCAGACAAGTAACCGGAGTAGTAACTGCTCCCACTAGACGACGTGGTGACGACGCGGTGGAGGCTGCGTGCTCCGGGGGGGATTTCAACTCCGCATCCCTGTCCCGGTGGCACGGGCAGCCTCCCGCCCTCTCCCTCGGGTCCGCAGGCACCAACCCCAAACAGGTTTCAAAGACAGGGTCTGGCTTACCTGGAGGGGTGAGCGGTCTGCTCGGTTCCGTACCGAGGCGGCAGCGCAGGCAGCGGGCTCTCCCCGAGGCACAATGGCTCTGCTTCGCCCCACGAGCCCGCGTACAGACAAACCGCAGCGGCTTCGCCCGGCGGGCTCGGGCTGCTGTATCGGAGACCCTGCGCGCCAGCGTGCGTGTCAGCGCGCGCGCAGGTCTGTGCGCGCCCCCGCGCGCCCCAGGCCTCCCCCGCCGGGGAGCCGCGCGCCCTAGTAAATAATGAGTCCCAGCCCGCACCGCAGGGGGCACGACCGGCTCGCTCTGCCCGCGGCTGCCGCGTCAGCCCTGAGACGCACTAGACGGCCGCCGGGGCGGGCTCAGACGCCGGGGCGTCCCGCCCCTCCCGCCCCAGCGAGCCCGCGCGCTGCGCTCCCGCGCCCCCGCTGCCGCCGCGCTCCCGCAGCGCCCGCGCCGGCCGCGCGCACGGCCGCGCTCCCGGAAGTGCCCCTCCTCCCGGGGCTCTCCCGCACCTGGCGGTGGCTGCCCCGAGGCCCTCAGCGCTGATTTCCGCGGCGCCAAGCCCGCGCTCCCACAGCAGTGCGTGCCCACGACGCAGTGACCCCCGCTGGGACACTGCGGAGTCAGGACCCTCGCCTTCGCTCTCTCCCTGACCCAGCTAACTTGCAAAGCTCAAAGTTCCCAGTGGCCCGAGGGCCTTGGCTTAATGAATTTGCTGGTATTGTTGGGAACGCGCTCAAGGTAACTAAGAAATGTAAGAAGCCTGGCGTGGTGGCGCACACCTGTAATCCCAGCGCTCGGGAGGCTGAGGTAGGAGGATCGGTGTGAGTTCGAGACCAGCCTGGGCTACAAAAGTGAGCTCAAGGCCAGCAGAACTGCATAGTGAGACCCTGTCTCAAAAAGACAAAAAAAAGAAATGTAAGAGATCCCTCCCCCAAGTCCCCTGCCCCACCGCAGTGCTTGTCTGGAAGCCCAGAACCTGACAATGAGAAAGGGTATTTATTTGGTTATGGGGTAGCTTAGTTACTGGGCTCTAAAACCACAGACAGCCACAGTGCACCATTAAATTTCAAGAGCTCAATCCAAACGTTTCCAAGTTACAAGAGATTTAAGATACTGTCTCGAATACCATTAAATATGGTCTTTCTCCTTAAGAAAATAGCCTTAAAAACCGAATCTTACTAAAAGCTGTTCTTTGGGATACTGATTGTTCAACTTTTTTTTTTTTTTCATGAGTCATTAGAATATGGTAGGCAATGATGTCAGATTAGGGCTTTTAGTTGTTAATGAAAAGATACTGCCTCTGTTTCGTTCCAGCGACGCGGAGAGATGAACTAAAGAAAAAAGTGATGCAGGTTCTTTGGTTTCAGGCAACAGAAAACTGCTTAAGTCAATTTAAATAAACGGAAATTTGATGGGGAGAGAGGGAGGCCTGCCTAGACGGCAGGATGAGGACGTCATCAGGAGGAAGGGCAACCTCAGAGGGCGCAAAAGCAGTAAAATGGGATAATCAGGGCAGGAATGTCATGATTGGATGTCCTCAATGGTCGGGATAAATGAACCCCAATCGATGGCTCATTATACGTATTCCCAGGTCTTGCAGTTGTCCTAAGGTGGCACCTCAGCCTGTCAAGTGGGCTAGAGTAGGACATGTGACTGCAGCACTGTATGAGATTTGGACAGCAAGAAGAAAAGTGGACGGCGGGTGCCTGGAAAGTACCTGCACAACAGGGAATAAGGGATCAAGTAAAAGAAGTTGGGGACACTCACCTAAGAGGATCCCAGAAACCCAAGGGGACTCCTGAGTTCCTGCCCTAATGACACTTCTTTCACTAGTGTTTGGTGGAGTACGGAACACTTTACTTTTCATCTTCTTACACTTCCTACAAGTGTTTTGGAACACCATAGTTTTTGTAGTTTGTTTCTATGTTTCATCAGCCTGTCCTTGCGGGAAGATGTAAAAGCTCAGAGTAAACCTAATGTTAAAAGCTTTTGTACAATATGTGGTTTTTTTTTTAAGAATTTTATTTTATTTTATTTTATTTTCTTGTTTCAGAACCTTTGTTTATTCACTCGTTTTTATGGCTGGTTCAGCCCACCTCCGCCCTGAGGGCAGGGCTGGTGTAGCATGTGTTGCCCGGGATTGAACCATGGTCCCCGAAGCTGCCCAAGCTTTCCCAAACAGGCGCTTTAGACCACTGAGCCATCCCAGCAGGCCCCACAGTATGCATTTTGACAGAGATTTAGAGAGTGCTGAAACAGACTCAAGACATATGTATAATTGTATCAGAATGGGTGACTGCATCCCAGTTACTTATTCAGAGCAAACACCTCTCATAGCTGACTTCTCTAGCAAGTGAGGCGGTTCAGTGTCATCCCTCTAGGCCAGTATCAAGGTTTTCTATCCTATTAAGAAATAACTGAAGGGCCAGCCAAATAGACCAGTGGATTAAAGCACCTACAAGCAGGCACAGGGGCCAAGAGTTCCATCTCTCCAGCAGTGCCTGTCCCCCACCCCTCCCCTCCAGGGCCCACTGAGATGGCAATTGAGACTCGGCATTGTGGTGAGCGCCTGTAATCCCAGCTCTTGGGAGGCTGTAAACAGGCAGATCACTGAGTCTGATCTAGTAGTGAGACCCTATAGAAGTAGTGGACCCTTTGGCTTGGGATTTGACTCAGCGGTAGAATGCTTGCCTAGCAAGCTGAAAGCCCTGGATTCAGTCCTTGGAACAAAAAAAAAAAAAAAAAGTGGCTGAAATGTATTTTTAATTGCTATAGTACTTACTGTACTTAGACAAAAGATCAGTATTAAATATCCCAAAATGAAAATTGATTTCTGGCAGATACCAGTTTACAAGTGGAAAATAGATGTAACTCTAGGTAATTTACTGAGTAACACCCGCCCCCAAAGTAGCAAATGCTTAAATAACTCAGTTTGTTCAAATACTTCTGGGTGGGTTTTGTAGCTTCTTCATCCTATTCAATAGGAGCCAGGGTCACCCAAAACTAACTGTGCCAAGGTGTTATGGTTTATGTCTAGTTGTCCCCACAAAGCCTCATGCAGTCATAGAGCAGGGACTTCTATAGATTGAGACTTGACTCAGAAGTCACTGGGATTATGTGTTTTAGTACTGATAAGATTACCAGTCTTGGGCC
>PVJA010020862.1:0-36370 GCA_004027025.1 Myocastor coypus | reverse complement strand
CCTCCCTCCCTCCCTCCGTGCCTCCTTCCTTCCTTCTTATTTTCTTTCTCCTAAAAAGGCTCTTGATCTCAAGTCTGTGGTTTTCGGTCCCCAAGGGTCTTGTGTCACCAATCCTTTTCCCTCATTTTCTTGAGACACCATGTCCCTATGCCTCAGCCAAACATCAGATCTGTGTTCCAGTTTTGCAGAACGAGTGTTGTCTCTCTGAGTGTATGTAGTGTTTCCTTCTGTCTTTAGTTTCTGTTCCCATGGTTATGTTTAGTGTGAGCTTTAGCGGTGAGCTGGGTGCTGTGGTTCAACAGACACATGGTCAGGGCTCAAATTCAGCCTTGAGCCAGCTGTGCCCATCTGTACTTAAAACTAGCATCACTGGTTTATTTGAAATATTAAAAGGCACTATGTGATACGGAGCTCATCCCAAACCAGTCCCACAGCAAGAGCCAATGAATGTGTGTCAGATCATCGCTCCGCAGCGCTGGGGTCTTGACTCTGACCTTTGCAGACACCCAGCCCAGGGCTGGCGCGCTGTGGAATAAGGACCTCGGAGAGGTGTGTCAGCTCTTGTTAACCTCTGCTCCGTGCTTTGGAAACTGGAGGTAAGGACGCGTCTCCCAGCCCGCGGGTACTAAGTCCTCTCCTGTCATCCCCAGGCTTCCTGTTTGTCATGGTGGTGCTGCTGTACGTCATCTGGGTCCAGCTGGTGGCAGACTTGGAGAGCTACCGGAGTGAGAAACTGAAGGACTGCCTGGAGTTCACCGCGTCCGTCCTGTTCGGCTGGTCTTTCTTCGTGGCCCCGGCAGGGATATTTTTCTCTTTGCTGGCCGGCTTGCTCTTCGTAGTGGTTGGGCGGCATATCCAGCTACATCACTAAGCAGACTGTGGCCGCGGGCATTTTCTGAAAAGATTTTTAACCGCAACCTGTGTTTCTTTTTCATTTTGTTCTAGAGATATCAGCGTATGAGTGAGTTACTATATCTTCCTATTCGTTTTTTTCAAATGAAGCACTGCGCGTGTGATGTCCTCAGATAGTGATGTCCTAGAATTCCTCCCAGCATCAACATTTTCCCGTGGTATCTCAGTGCTGGCACGGACAAGGTTGTTCAGTGGGACAGTGCCTCAGTTTCCCCTTCCCGGCAGGTGGCATAGGGCCAACGATGCTGCAGCAGCACCAGGGCCAAATCAAGTGTGGTTCCAAGTCTACTTTTTGACATTCACTTCTGCTGCTAACTTAAAAACAAAATTTGGGGGAAAAACTAGCATGAAAAACATGTTGTCAGAGAATTTCTTTCAGTTCTTTCCTACCCACATACCTATCCACATATTAGCAAATGATTCACTGTTTAAAAGTAGAAAATAATTATTCTTGTGAGCAGGAACTACGGACTTTTCAGTTAAAATGACCCCCTCCATGGATAAACAAACAAACAAACAAACAAACAAAAATGTGTGTTTTATTTTTTCTTATCAACATTAATTTGCTTACTAAACTTTGTTCTCTTAGTTGTGCATGTTTACACAAACTCTAAGCTACCCTAAAATTGGCAGATCTGTACACCAAATTGTGTATAATTCAAATGTAGATTTTATACAGTGGGTTGGTTGTGTGATGCAATATGGTTGAAAATAGGTAAAAGCTAAGCATCTCAACGCAGTACATAATTGTATTTGATATTTTGAAATTTCCACTTAAAAATTGTATTGTGAAACTATTCAATGTGTGAAAATTTATTGATAGGTTGTGCTTTTGATATTCTCCACCTGGAAAGTTTTGAAGTACTTTCCTATGAGGGTGAGAGCAGCCTTGCTTTTGTGAAAAGTCCATAAAATACTGAACTCTCCCAAGATTTTATAGGTACCGGTTCTGATCATTTTATATTTTAGCTACTGCCCTTCCAGCTTTTCTTCCTTATAATAGTCATAGTAACATTTACATGTTTTCTGTTGCCTTAACTTCCTGGAAGGGAAGGTTGCTATCGTTTTGGTGGGGGAAAATCACTCTTCCCTATTTGCTAGCATAGACACGCTCCATGTCGAGGAAGTTCTGCTGGCATGAATGTTGACTGAAATCAAACCATGTGAGAGGTGTAGGCATTTGCACTCTGGAAGCTTCCATCATGGTGAAGCGTGGCACTATGAAGGAACAGCAACTCAGTGCAAGGCACAAACTTTGTCAGAAGCTGCTCCCTGGTTCCTTTGAGAGCTGGGGAGAAGGGCAGGCAGGACTCAGAGGTAGAAGAGGGGCCCTTGGAGGATGCTCTGGGGGAGCCCGGTGGCTCCCCACAATGCTGTCCCTTGGAGAGCTCTCCCCAGTGCCTCCTATTTATCCTGAGCCTGTGCTGATGGGAGAGGGCTGAGAAGCGAGGGTCTCAGCTTTCTGCCAAATCCAAGGATGGGCTTGCTTGGAACAATAATAAGTAGAATTTTTTAATAGCACTAGACTTTAATTGCTTTCCCAAATCATGTTTGATCGTTACCATGAATGCTTTTTGTGGAACTTTTCCTTTGTCTTCTTTGGCCTCACTTTCATTTTGCTTCATTTACTTCTTTGCTTCTTTAGCTGCATTGTCTGAAAAAAAAAAAAAAAAAAGACCAGCGGGTTCTGTTACGTATTTGGACTGTGTCCGCAAGTTATGGCATGCTGTTTAGGTTTCTGGCCAACGCTTCCGTGCGCTTGGTTAGCTCGTGTCACCTGAACATACAGTTCCTGTTCTTAGGATGTTGGAATGGAACCTTTGCTGGAGTAGTTGATGCCATTTGAGCTTCACATACAAGCTGCTGCTTGTGGAGGTCTCAGTATTCATTTTGGATGACCACCCTCACTCGTGGTGCCCTCAAGTGGCCGTGTGTGTTGGTCATAAAGTGGCTAGCTTCACCTGTGCCGCTATGACACGGATCCACACATTCTGAGGTTTTCATCGTTGCAGTCTCAGCCCCATCACCTGTGCCACCTGAGAGGAACCGGTGCAGGGGAGGTGAGCTTGCTGTGTCAACACGGGCACTGCACTGAAATTTCACAGCGATGTGAGGCATGACCAGACTTGGCGAGTGCTCTTAAGCTTTAAAAAGTTCCGGAAGTCACATCGCCAGGTATGACCCCCGATGTCCCACCTTCCCCTCAGACACGCTGACCGCGTCCCTCGTGGGTCTCTCTGAAGCACTTCTGGAAGACCTCTTTCTTAAGAACCTGTAGTGTTGTTGTCAGGGGGGCCTTGGGAAGCTGGCTTGAAGCAGATTGCTCCCCTCACATGGTGCTTTGCCTTTGGGGAAGAGCCGGAAGTGACGCGGTGGCGGCTCTGAGGAACAAGGTGAGGACGGCTGCTGTGCTTTTCCGACTTCCTTGTCCTTGGTCAATAAAGCCCCAGGATATGAGAACCTGTGCTGTAATATCCTATAACTCCGAGGTATCCCAAATTTTCTGGTCAAGGAGATTATGGAACCTCAGAGGAAAGGGATGAATGAACTGCAGTGCGTCTAAGGAGAGTCACCCAGAGAAAAACATTCTCTCAGGCTTTCACAGAAAGCAAAATGGCCAAGCAATGGCCGTGACTCGTCCCGAAGGCTGACACTAACAACAGTTCTACAAAGTACTGTCTATGGTCCCAAACTTGGTGGAAGCTCAGCATCTGCACGCACCATAGCTCTGATCGTGCTGCTTGAAGACATTCATGCAGAGGACTTTCTGGGCTGCTTCGGAAGGGTTCGAGAGCAATGGGACGAGAGTGCTTGACGCAAGGAAGAGCGTTCTGAGGGTGGTGCTCGGCAAGAGGTATTCACTCAGTTAGGGTTTTAAACATTTAAGCATCCCCCGTGTATTTTGCTCACACTTCACATACAAGGGATTGCTATAGCAGCCTTATATATGACATATGATCAGGGATACTGTGCCTACAAATTGCGCTGTGCTTATTTCTCTGTTGAACGCACTGATCAATTTTCAAAGCCTTCAAGCAGTGTGTTGAAAGGTTTCGATTTCCCCAAAGAGGCCGCCACCCTTTCCTGAAAGAGTGAGCCCAGAGGGCAGTGAGGTGGGCGTGTCAGTTCTCCAGGTTGTGTTTGTTCTGTAGCTGACGTTTGCAGTGGCCGGGAACAGCTCCCCTAGTACAAACGGGAAAGCCACGCGGGTGGACGGAGCCCTGCTGCGCAGCATGGGTGGGGCTGCGGGGACCGTCTAGAAGGACAGCGTCCGGCGGTCTCCTGGCTACCTTTGGTCATTTTTACTGCTAGTCTTGGGAATATGGCTCCTAAATTTGGAAATGAAATCCTGTGATAAGGGAATATGGTAAAGAGGCCATCAATACTTGGTGATCAGCTTGGTGTGTGCATTCGTGGGGGGGCAGCCATTGCAGTTTCAGTTAGATGCTTGGGTGGAGAGAGATAAATTGGGTGGCATACAGCCATCTACTGGAGCTAAGAAAAAAATTTAAAACATCTATTTTTCTTGGGATGCAGTGTGGCCCCGGATCTGTTAATGTTTGAGTCATCTGATAATGTTTCATTCAAGTCACACATAATTTGATTCCTATTTTTGTGGAATTTGCTACATACGGCTTATAAATATCGGAGGTTTTGGGCCAAGAAGGGATGCTAGAGAGATGAGGCAGACTCGGCTTTTCAGGCGGGAGGGGCGCTGGGAGGAGCAGCGGGGCTGGGCGCAGGCAGCACGCCTGTTCATGGGCACGGCGGCAGCTAGACTTGATTTTGCTGGGACCAAAGCAGGAACAAGAGGCTCATGTTAAAGAGATAAAATAAAAACTAAAATTGTGCTAGGTGTCTGATGGAATTAAGTGCACAGAGACGTCCTCGGAAAAACGATCCCGAGGAGCTGGCGAGATTCCAGCAAGAACTTGAGAAGCCAGCATCTCGGATCTGCATAGCATGCGTCTGGTATTGCATATTTCAAATTACAACAAGCAGGGCCTTAGCCAAGGAGCCCCTCCTCTGATCCGTCGGGAGAAGAAGAAAGCCAGCGAAAGGTCTGGTTGTAGAATAGCGCTTTGGATGGCCACAGCACGGCCCAGGAGCTGTCTTCAGGACCTTAGGATTGGGCTGCCCCAGGCTGTGGGCTGGCACACGTTGGAGAAATGAGGTGGAAGCAGGCTGAGAGGTCTGCCTTGGCTCCTAAGACTCCAGCCCTCGCCTCGGGGTGTAGGTATTCTGCCAAGTAGGTGTCCTGTGAACCCATGTCTGTGTCACCCATAGAGCCTTGAAGGGCATGGTGGAAAGCTATGAACCTGAGTCTGTAGATCTGAACTCTATGCCTATTTTTAGAAAGCGCAAGTAGTAGCTTGTGTTTTGTAAAATGAGCCATCTCTGAATGGAAAGAGTCACACGATGTAATCTGCCTGCAACAGGAGTGAAAGTTCTGTCAGGCAATAAGGAAGGCAGCCCCACCAGGGAGACTGGAAGCCCCAGCCGGAGTCTGCTGAGTCAGCACCTGCAGGGCTCTCACCATCAGAACACCTGCCAGGTGGCCTGCAGCTGGCTGGGGCCTCCAGAGAACTTAAGCACACAGGACATGGGCTCAAGAGCACAGGGGCCCTGCACGGACCTGCGCAGGTCGGACCCTTAGAAGTTCATAGACTCCTATGTTACACCATGCCCGAGTTCCTTTCTATACCAGGTACAAACTCTAAGACCAGGAGCTCCTTGCTGCTTATGGCCGGAGCCCTACGCCCTGGCGCTGGCATCTCATAAACAAGCTCGGGGGCACCCTCCCTCCTCCTCGTGCCTGCATTCCTCGTCACTGTGGGACGTGGCCCTGGTGTTCTGGAAGCAAGCCTTTTTAAGTCGGTCATCCATCTAAATTATACAGATAATTGGGTGTGTGCACAAGTAAATGGCACATGTAAATAGATATTCATGAAGTACTTTGCAGCGGATAAGTGAGAGCGAGTCGTGGGTTCTCCTGGCTCAAAGCGAATCGTGATGGGCTCAGCAGGCAGCAAAGCGAGGCTGCATGCGCAGCTCTGTGGAGTGAGCAGGGCCAGCGCCATTGGTGTCGGGCTCTGGTGCCGAGTGCCGGGTGGCTTCCTCCAGAGGCAAGACCTCCTCAGGACAAGATGAGCACGTGCAGCACAGATTTTAATACTCTTGTGCTCAGGGAGCCAGGAGTTATTGTGACAGAATTCCCTGAAAGTATCAGTTGATTTTTGCTTTGTGCGGGAATTCCTTTATTTCTCTTCTTAGCCTTTCTCTTTGCATTAATTCTCAAAAGAGAATGTGGCTGTGAAAAAGTTCGCCAAGGCTTGAGGATAGTTCTGGCATTAAAAGCTCTCTGAGGAAGTAGGTGTTAAACAATACAGCTTCAAAGAAGGCGGGTGTAGGGAATAATGCTCATGTCTGCATACGTTAGCCTGGCATGCGTGAAGATGCTGCAAGAAATGTAGATGCAGTTCTTGGCTCCAAAAAATGCAAGGGAAGTTTCTTCAAGAGCATGGAGAAGCACAGCTGGAAGCGGGGCTGGCCTCGCTGGATATCCGTGTGCCCACTCGCCGGGGTTCACCTGTGCACACGCACCTTCGACCTGCCTGGATGAGTGTGTGTGGGTCTGCACATAGATTTGATTGTGTGCATACATGCATATATGTCTGAATACATAAATGTATGATATTTGTACTGCCCGACAGTAATATGTTGGCACACAAGAAGCTCTGCCTTACGTGGTGACGTAAGCATATCCAAGTATCTGTACATGGCAGACATTTCTGTACTTCTAAGTTTTGCTGAAAGGGAGAGATCACCTCTCCGTGTTGTTGCTTAGCGGTCCCAGTGGTGAGTGGGCAGGGGCGCCAGGGCCCCTCCAAGGTTCTTTTCTTGGGTCTAGAGGATAAGTGGGCACACTCGTGCAGTGTGCCAGGCTGGTTCTCTGTAAGTACCCAAGGCTATTGGCCATGTGTTTGAAGATTTTCAGTATACCCCCTAGCAATGGCTAACTCTTGATAAATGTTGATATATATATATATATATATATAATATATGTATGTATATATATATATCCTGATATATATATTGTTGATATATATATATATATATATCCTGATATATATATTGTTTATATATATATATATATATATATATATATATATATATATATATTTCCTTCTTGAGAAGAACATTTCTTTCTGGCTACTTGGGAGACTGAGACAGGAAGATTGTAAGTTTAAGGCAAGCTTAGCCTACATGGCAAGACTGTCTTAATATAAAATGAAATAAAATAAAAGATTGGAAATATAGCTTGGTGTTTTTTTATTGCTTTTCTCATGGCTGAGACAAAAATCCCAACAAGCAGAAGTTGTGGAGGAAAAGTTTATTTGACTCACAGTGTGTGGAGGTTTCAGTCCATAATCGGCAGGCTGCAAGGCAGGGTGGGTTGGAAGAAGAGCCTCGCAGAGGAGAAACAGCTCATGGTGGGTAGAAGGTAGCAAAACGAGTGGAGAAATTGCAGCTTTTCTGTGTACCTTACATCCAGCTTGCTTAGGAGGGAAACCCTCACAACCTTAATCCTGAGGGTACCGCCAATCAATCTAGGGCCACACACTCTAGATACAGCCCCTTCTGGAGAAGTCCCACTTATGACTGCATAAAACTTTCAGGGGACATCTTAGCACCAGCCATGACATTTGGGCAGAGCACTGACCTAGACTGCAGGAAGCCCTGGGTTTTATTATGGCACTAGAGGGAGAGAGAGAAGGAGAGGGAGATAGCGATTTATCTCTCTAATCTCCCTGCAGAAGATGAATTTCCTGCAATTGGGTCACCTGTAGAGATGCTTGTATGGTATGGTGGGAAAGGGATAAGCCTAAATCTGAAGCCTGAACCCTAATCCTGAGTTGTAAATTTATAGTCCGACAAGTTTTCTACCTTGCTTTGAGACAGTGTCTTCACCTGACCTTCACCTTCCTCAAAGAGCAGGAATTGAGAGCCTGCTATGCCTCAGAAATGCTGCTAGATGTGGGATACACAGAGTCCTCCCAAGATAATATACATCGGAAAAAAGCATGAATGTTTTAATACTAATTTTATTGAGACGTCACGAGGTTAGTACAAGGTCCCATTAGCCCGCACAAGTGCAAGAAATGCTCCAGGCGGTGACCATTAGCTGTCAGGCATTTGTTTGCATGGTGAACTGCTGACGTGTGTATGTACTGTGAGGGATACACTTTGTATTTTTCTGAACAAAAGGCTTGGTCTTTTCATTCCTCAAACTAGTTTACCAGCAAGGATATAGGCAAGAAGTAAGAGAACACAATTAGGAATGGATTTTATAACGTGGGATGGGTCCCCTAAGGAGAAATGCATGAGCCATAGGGACACACGGAACTCTGATGGTTCAACAGTCAGACACACTCTCTCCGAGAAGGGACTGAGAAGTCCTGAGGAACAGAAGATTCAAAGGGGCTGTTCATGAAAAACGGATTTCAGGGTAGGAGACACATGGGAAAAGGGCCTCGGTGTGGGGAGAGCAGGACTTGTCCGAGGACCTTCGAGGCAGCAAGAGGGGCGCTGAAGGGGGAGATGAGAAGCGATGAAGTTGGAGAGATTAGAGGGCTCCGATCACCCAGAGCCCAGGGCCACTCTAGAATATGCAGCTGGAGCGACAGCGTGAGGCGTCAGACCCACGGCCTTCCCGTGGGGCTGCGTCTCTAACCCCTTCCTTATTTCTTTATTTTATTTTTTTAGATTTAAAGCAAAGCCTTGCGGCATTCCTCGGATGGCGCTTCAGCCTGGTATCCTCCTGACCCAGTGTCCCGGAGAGCTAGGATCACGCGTGTGCCCTACTGGGTCGGGCTCGCTACAGTACGTTTTTAAGTGTAGAACTGAAAGATTTTCCTGGCAGCTTGGCTACAGGATGAGGAAAAGGAAGAGCCAAGCTTGGCTGGGATATCCAGCCTGAACAAGTAGGGGGATGGGGCGGATTTCAGGCCGGAAGACTTGGGAGGACCTGGTTTGGAGCAGGGTCACCACAGTTCATGCTGATGGTGTCCTCTGTGAGCTGCCTGTAAAATGTCCACAGGGAAGCCCAGGCGCGCGGTTAGACTCACCGGTGTTTTCGCTGTGTTTGTCTCACTGCTGTGATCCTCAGCAATTACCTAACATCCCAAATCAAAGCAGGAAAGGTTTATGTAGCTCACAGTGCGTGGAGGTTTCAGTCCGTGATTGGCTGGTTCCATGGCGGAGTGGCATGGTTGAGGGGCCACAGCTCATGGTGGAAGAAGACAGCGAAAGCATGGAGACCAAAAGAGGGCCGAGCGAGCCTCTTTGCCTCCCTTACATCGCGTGTAGGCCCCGGCCCTAGGCCGACTGCAGCACTCCCACCAGCTTCTTCTCCCGCTTCTTCCTCAGCCTGAGGATGTCCACAAAGCCAGGACCTTGGCCACTGGCTGAGCCAAGCTGGAGGCACTATAACTCTAATTCCTGAGGTTAAGGCATGAGAACAGGAAGCCCAGGTTTAGCAGGCTGTCTTCAAAAGCACCCCTCTCCTCATGACCACGCGGGACTTTGGGGGCCATCCAGACACAAGGCATCCCAAGCAGTGAGGTGCTCAAGGAGAATCTAAACTGGAAACCCGAATCTGTGACTCACCACATTTAACGTCGTGCAATGGCTGGGACCGTCGAAGTGGATGGCCCAAGAGCGTGACTGTGCATGGCACAAGCTGGCGCTGGGAGGCTGAGCTGGAGACCGAGCCAGGCGGGGAGGTCAGGGAAGCTCTGAGGGAGACGGTGCTGAGCTTTATCCACACTGCTGTGAGAGAGGGCTCCGGGGATGGGAAGGTGACCTTCGGGGGGCGCGGGAGAGCCTGGAAGGTGGTGAGAGACGGCGCAGGTCTGGTGGTGGCAGCGGAAGCCCAGCGCGACCAGCAGGAAGACTTACTTAGGGGCAGGGCGTGGAGAAAGCTTACGGAACAAGTGTTGCCAAAAGACCGTGGGTGCGGAGGAAGCAGGGTGCCTTGCCCCTAGGTGGAAAGGGATAGGGGCATGGAGCACCTCAGAGACCATGAAGGACGGCAGCGGCTCTCAGGAGTCTCTTGAAAATTATTTTGTACAGAGCAGCTGGTGGAATGGGAAAGGCCCTGGCAAGAGTGGAGAACGGAACACGCCACCTCCTCCCTCTCCTCAGAGGACGTAGCATCCTTGAAGATACTTGGCATGCGGCATGTGGAGAGCACCGATTAATTTTGACTCCACAAAAGCAAAGAAAACAGAGAAACAAAGGCCTCATTGTGCAGGTGCAGCGCGCTTCTCTTGGCATCAGGCGTTGGCTATAGAAAGTGCGGCTAATCCCCATGTAGAGGTCAGGCGTAATCCTCTTGCCTGGTTATCAGCGGCACTCAGATAAGATCCCAAAGCGTAACACGGTGGCGGCGGCGTGGTGCGGCTCCGAGAATCTGCAATAGCAAGGAAAAATGAAGGGAGCCCTAGCTCTGGAGGACAGGGCTTCCGTCGAGAGCCCGGCATCCTGCAGCGCCCCCAACTGGCTGCGCGGGCCGAGTTCCAGAGGGGGCAGCGGTTTGCCTGCCCTCGGCGGCTCTGATTTTCTTCCTACCTGGCCCAGCCGCAGCAGCTCTCAGAAGGCCACCGCCTGCTCGGATGGGATCCTGAGGACAGCAGATCTGCAGAGGCATGACGCTGACCCTGGCCTGGGCCCTCCCGTTGCTGAACATTGTCCATATTCTGTGCATTAAAAAAGGGGGTGCTGAGATAGAAAGACCAGAGAGAGGGTCCTGAAAACGAGCTCCGCTTGGCTCCGCAGTGATTCTTTTCTTATTTCACTTATTGTTATTGATTATTTAATTTGTGATGCGTGAGAGCGAGCCCAGGGCTTCCCACCGGAAGTGCGCTCCAATGCATAATTCACTCAATCCCAACAGAGAGACAAGAAGGAGCGTCATTGTCCCTTACTGCGGAGACACAGTGCCCAACATCCCCAGCATGAAAAGGAGAGGCTGACGCGGGCTGCTGTCTCAGTCCCTCATCAAATGGCCCCAAGGCAGGACAGCGCAGCAGAGGGGCCTGGCAGAGCACAGCTGCCCACGACGTGGGGGACAGGAAGCAGGGACTGGAGGGACAAGTCCGGAAGGGAGAGGAGCCATCCTAGCCCTGCCCCCTTGCCTCCTGCTCCCAAGGTGGAGCTAGGGCTCCTCTCCCTCTAAGTCAGTGGCCATCTCAATACAGAAGCTCAGGCTACCATCTCGTGGCTGGGGTCCTCTTCATTACTCTCTGGATAATTGGCTTGATTGGCCACCGGCCTGGCCTCTGGGCATGTCGCTTGCTTGTGGAGGCCTTCATGGCATCTTCCACAATTCACGGGGGTGGGGGTCTTCCACTTTCCCCACCCTCCAGGGTCGTTACAGGGATTCCAAATTAACTTGTTGATTCGAGAGAGTGCACTTGTATCACAGAACATTGAGTTCTAATGCCAGAACTCTTATGCCTGCCTACTGCCTTAAAAATAGTTTCCAGGCTCCATGGCTCCGTACTCCGAGTCACAGTAGGATAGGAAAAAATGGTGTTGATGACTCTGCTAATTTGCAAAGCTGTTTTCTCTACCAATGTAATGCATATTCCATTGTCATTCATCAGAAGGAGGTGACTGTCACCCATGACCCCACCCCTGGTAGTAGTGGAGTGTTTCTAAATGTGACTAGAAGACTGTGGCTGTGCCAGTGAGTGTGTGGATTTAGTGTCTACTAAATGCTGTGGCCTTAACACATTTGGGGCCATCGGGTGTGTCTCAGCCACTACATGGTGACAGTGCCACAGGGATAGAAGCCAACCCTGGCAGTGTTTCACCTTGACCTTGAGGAGCCCACTGGCATGGAGGCTAAGACAGGCCGCATACTCAAGGTGATTGGGCTTTAAAAAACGTGTAGAGAACTGAGATCCTAAGTAAAAAGTGCTCTTGAAATTCTCACCAAGGGAGAGAGCCAGTGTGGTGTTGTTAATAACGGGGGTAACTGGTTTGTGAGGGGTTCTCCATGCAGCGGCTTTTCTTATGTTTTCTGGGGGTGTCACTTCCACTGGAGAGAGGAGAGAATGAATGGGGGGGGTGTCACGTGCCCAAGGCCACGCCACAAGGAAGGATGGGAGGTGTATGACCCGGATGTGAACCTTCACCCTTTTTCTGTGATGCCAGCCCAGTGTCTCTAGCCATGGCAGAAAGCAAATCACAAAACTTTGGCAATTTGGTCCTAAGCTGTTATTAGTGCTGATCACCACAAGAGTAGGTGATGGGTACTGAGCACTCCCTGGACATTTTGAGTGCAAACAGAAGGAGGTCCCAGGGCTGTACACTGGATTAACTGCCCGAATGAAAACCCAGGTGCGCAGGGCGAGCTCTGCTTGCGGGCCCAGCCAGGCCCTGCTGCTGGCAGGGAAATTAAATTTTAACTAACATCTGCCAAGAATGGCCACGGAAGCCAGGTGGCTGTGTCCAGATGAGCCTAGCAATGGCACATTTCTTCCTTTGTGCAAACAGTAGCTGTTTCACTGATGACCCTGTAATGTAAACTGGAGTGGCTTAATCTCAACCCTCCAATCACAATGCACTAAATCGGCCTATCTCCCACTTGCTCACCCTGTAAGAGTCTCCTAACTCCCTGAAGAGCAGGTGTTTGGCTCCTCTGGAGCAATCCCAGTGAGGGCCACCAGTGTAAGAAATTCCCTCCACAATCTTCTTGGTGCCATTTCTTCCCATGTTTTGTTTTGTTTTTTTTCTGCCCAACTCTCTGATTCAGCATCTGGGCTTGAAGCCCTGTTGGAAGGGACAGCGGGACTGGCACCTGTCCTGTGCTCAGGGCCTGGCTGCCTTGGGCACCAGGAGCCAGTGAGCAGCTCATGCTCCTGTGGACAGGCGGGGCTCTCTGCTCCCTGGGGAGCAGCTGCTTTGGAAAGGCTGCCTGCTTAGCTACTGTGGCATAGGGGTTCTAGAGGCCTCCAGTTGGGTGGCTTCAAGGGCCGCTGTCTCCGCCTTCTGTCTGCTCTCTGGAGCACTTCCAGACCTCTTCCTGCCCTCCAGATAGCGTGATGGGTGATGACATGCTGGTGTCCAGCCTGTGGTCGGCTTTTCACAGCGGTCCCAGTCCGAGCTGGCTGGGGGCCATGTGGTTAGCGGAGGGGGGCCTGGGCTGGAGTCCGCACCCCACCACTAGCCCAGCAGCGCTAGGCACCGGACCACGCTGCTTCCTGCTGTGTGGACTTGGGCCGTGAACACTTCCTTCCACCAATCCGGAGCAGAGCCTGCCACCAGCTAAATGCTCCATGAACAGCCCTGCTGCTGTGCTAAGTGTTGCCTCCTGGCCTGGCCTCACCGCGCTCCATCCTCATGATCGCGCCCCCTGCCCAGCTCCTCGAGGCCATGGGAGCGCTTTCTCCAGGTCCCTTGCGCTTTCTCCTTCCTGTACATTGGTGGAAACAGGTCACCTGCGCATCCACCCCTCCTCCCCCATCCGAGTCCACCCAGGAGAGGGGCAGGGGTGTGAACTTGAAGCAGGGACAGGTGACCGCAGGAGTGCGATGCTGTTTTGGAGAAAACAGGCCACTGACTGAAGAAAAGGCGTCACCTCACAGGAGCTGGGCGGACCTCCAGCGCACTGGCTAAAGAAACCTAACCAGGACAAACCCAAGCCCAAGCAGAATGAAGGCCTTTTTATGTTATAATTTTGTTTTTTGAGACAGGGTCTCTGTGCTGCATCCCAGGTGGGCCTTGGCTCCTCTGAAGCCCAGGCTGGCCTCCAGCGCACAGCATTCTCCTGCCTCAGCCTCCTCTGTGTGCACAACAAGCATGCATCACCATATCTGGTGAATGAATGTCCCGGTGACTGAGAAGTGGATCTGAGCAGGTGCAAAGAGGAAGACAGAAAGAGGACGGAGGGCAGCCTGCGGGGCTCTGGGGTGGCTTCCCTTTGCAGTGCATGGCTCTCCTGCCACGAGGCTGGCGTGGCTGCCAGCCCAGTGTGGGTGCTCAGCAGCTCTCTGCAGCCCAGCTCACATCCCAGAGGGTGAGAGCCAGGCACCACGTACCACTTGGGGCACGGCCAACGGTGAACCCTGAAGACAGGCCTTCCGAGCAGGAACTCTGCTTGGCGAGAGATCAGTTCTGCATCCAAGGTTGGCATCTGCTGCCCTGGAATCCTAAGCGAGAGCCGGTGTTCTCAGCTGTGGTGTCGCCTCGCCTTCAGAGCCATCAGAGTGTGCCAGGCCACTGCAGGTCTCTACCATGGCCGAGGGTGTGGAGCGTTCTGTTTCTGCCTGCCAGCCCCTGGCTCATCACACACGTGTCATAGGCCTGGGGCAGACTCAGAAGTTATTACAGAAAAGCCAGCTGGCTAATTCCAAGGCCTGCTCGGTGCCCCTCACCGTGGGCTCCATCCCTGGGATGATGTGGAGCTGTAGCCCCCAGCCTGGGGCCGGCCATGCCATCTTCACAGGGCGATGTGTGAGTCCCATATCTCTCCTGGCTCTGACACCAGGGGACTTGTAGGTCTCCACAGTGAACTGCCACCGGGTGCGCTGCTGCGGCTCACTGCACTGTCGTGTCCTGGAGGACTCCTTCCCAGTGTTCTGTCCAGAGAAGAGCTGCTTGCCACCAGCCTCCGCCCCGGCCACTTCTTTGGTCAGCTCCCTCCACAAGCTGTGCCACCAAAGACAATCAATACATCCTGACTGAATAGTGAGTGCACCACTCGGGAGGCCTGTGGCCCTGCTGCTGGGAAGTCTGGCTCAGGGCAAGGTCCGCTTTCCCTTCACTGATGACTGAGAGAATGGGGACAAAGGTGTGCGTGCCGCTGCACAGTGGGCCTGCTCAGCCTGCCAGCCCCAGCTCACCTGCGAACTGCTCTCCTGGCCCTGAGAGGCAGGCGAGGCGCTGTGCGGAGAGTTACATCAAACACATATTCTTTGGAACATTGTTTCAATTATGTCCTAAGGAATTGAGCAGAGCAGAAGTTGGCCAACATCCTGACATATGGCTTCTGTCTTCTTCTTGTTCTTCTTGTTCTTCTTGTTCTTCTTGTTCTTGTTCTTCTTCTTCTTGTTGTTCTTCTTGTTCTTGTTCTTCTTGTTCTTGTTCTTCTTCTTCTTGTTCTTCTTGTTCTTCTTGTTCTTCTTGTTCTTCTTGTTCTTCTTGTTCTTCTTCTTCTTCTTCTTCTTCTTCTTCCTCTTCCTATTTCTCTTCCTCTTCCTCTTCTTCTTTTCCTTCTTCTTCTAGTACTGGGGATTGGACCTAGGGTCCCGGTGCTGAACTACAACACCCCAGCCCTTTTTACTTCCATCTCTTCAGTCAGGGAGAATTTAAGTCTCTGAGCTGGGCTCTAGCCTGGGATACTCCTGCCTCAGCCTTTGCCTGCACGTGGACAGACAGCCATTCCTACATTTCCAGTAGGAAGGTGCAGGCGGCACTGGGGATGCTGGCCTTGGCCACCAGGAGCCCAGTGACTCACCAGCAGGGAGCATTGCTGAACTGTGGAGCCTGCAGCCACAGGAGCACTTTATGGAAATATAGGCCATAGGAAAGGCCACAGGGCTGCCTCCTGTGGCCTCCCACGGCATGGGCCCTCAGTGCGCTGGCCCCACCCACAGGGGGCCCCAGAGTGGGAGCTCAGCTGGATTGACGGCGAGGTGGGCGGTTGGGCTCCTGCCTCCTCTGTCCTTCTCTTTCCCCTTTCCCCTGTCCTGACAATAGGTCATCCTGGGCACACATCAGAAGGTGGCAGCCTGCAGGGTACCTGCAGAGGCCTCAGCGCAGTGGAGAAGAGGACAAGAAGCGCAAGGGGCAGCGCCTCCCCAGGGCATGCGCCCTGCCAGCACTCCTGGAGCTCTGGTGACACCAGCAACGTCTGGCCTGTGGTGGCCGGCGCCTCCTTGCTGCCTGGCCAGAATGACAGCAACGGCAGCCTTGGCCTTTTGGGGACCCTCTCGTGTTTCTGTGAAACTGACGTTTGCATCCCTGGTTTCATTTAATCACTTCTGTCTCCCTGCTGAACCACGTGGAGCTGGGTCTTGGGCTTGGCAATGCAAACACACACCTCAAAACAGGAGAGGCCACATCAGCCTGTTTCCAGCAACAGGTGTATATCCGGCTGACACAGCTGGGCGGGAAGCAGAGGTGAGCTCGTGTTCAGCGGCTGGGCTCCCGCATGGGACCTGGCTGCTGCGGTGCCCGAGAATCCACCCTGCACCCAGGACTCCAGGGGCTTACAACCCTTTCCGTAGATTTGGCTTCTGAGCTGCCCTTCATTCCCTTGTTTGGGGCCCAAGAAGTCTTATTCTTTTTTGCTATCTTCACACCTACAAGCCTTTGTTGTTTTAATCCTCAGACTTAACGGTCAATTTTTGATACGGCTTTCAAACAGTTGCCCATTCTGCTCTATGGAGTCTGCTCTCAGTATCCTACGACGGTGACGTCCTAGGGCTTTAGAGCGTGGGTTCAGCACACAGATGTGACAAAGGCCTTGGCCCTGCTCTGGGCATGCATTGTGAGCTCTCTCGATGAGCCTGTCACTTTCCAGTTGCTGGGACAAAGTGCCTGGCACCTACAACTTAAAAAGCAAGAGAAGTGCGTTTGGACTCCATTTCGGAGCTGCTGAAGTTGGCTGGCACCAGGCTGAAAGGCACAGTGGAAGGGCCTGTCGGAGGAGAGTTGCTCACGTCATGGAGAGGAGGAAGTAGAGAAAGAGGAGCCCACAAGGAGAAGACAGGCTCCCGGGCCACGCCCTGAGCCACTGCCTCATGGCACATTTCAGAAACATGCCCGAGCCTAAGGCCAAGCGAGTGTCTTCATGACGCAGTCACCTTCAGCAAGCGCGGCCTCGGAGGCCAGGCCCCAGGAGCACTTAGAGCTACACGGTATACTGGGGCAATGGGCCTCACTTATGGCATGGCAGCTGTGGGGAGTGCACCCCACGTTTGGCCAGTGGATAAGTGAAGGTTTGGTTTGTGGCCTAGGGAACATGTACTTACATTTTCCCTGCAGACAGGTGAAAGGAAAACTGGTAAATGGCATCTAGGGTGACACTGGTTCTTCCTGGGGTACCCTTCGTGTAGTTTCCACTGGGGCTAGCTGTGAACACCCTGTGCCCGGGCCCCTGCACAGCTGCAAAGCAGGGGCAGGCACAACCGTTGGCACAATTTCTAATGTGTTTGTGTAGGTGAAGCATGCATACCACGCGGAGAACACTCAAGATAAGCCTGGGATGTCCTGGTGCCACACTACAGTGAAGAGGCTGAGCCTGTGCCTACCAGGTGGGAGGCCCTGGGCCCATCCCAGGCCCTGAAGAGCAATGACAAGGGAGCAGAGAAGTGCTGTGTGTTTCCTGTATCTGTGCTCGAGCTCCGCTTGCTCGCCGTGGCGGACAGTGGCCCTGGGTGGACACAGTGGCTGGTCGTGTGCCCACTGGATTCATCTGCCTATGTAAGGATTCTGCTGGCTCTGCACCGCATGGTCAGTGCTATCCCCGGAGATGTAGGTGAGCTCTGCTGGCCTGGCGATCCTCTCCTTGTTCCTCTACGTCTGGTGCCCTGAAAATGCCAGCTACTTCCGCCATTGTTGCTGTGGTCTGCTGGAATTGCCCATTGGCATGGATGTTGTGGCCTGTGTCTGCATCCCGTGCTTGGAGGTGGGGCTTTGGAGAGGTGGCTGGATCAAGGGTGTGTGGTGGTAGATTAGGGTGTGTGGTTCTGGAACTGAGCATGGGTGATAACTTAATTCATTTGGGTCAATTCTGGGTGGGGAAAAATGGAAACTGGGCCTTGGCTGTGGGGGCTGCTTGGCCGTAGACGTGTAGCTAGCATGGGTGGAAAAGTGAGAGACTGAACTCGGGCCTGCTGCCTCCTGCCTGCTCAGCCACGGACTCTTAGCCCTGTGGAATGTCCTTAAGCTGCACTCTCTTGCCTTGGAACCAGCTGATTATGGACTGAAACCTCTAACAACTATGGGCTAAAGACATTATTATTATTTTTTTTTTTTGTCTTTTTGAGATAGGGTCTTGCTATGAAGTTCAGGGTGGCCTTGAGTTAACTTTTGTAGCCCAGGCTGGTTTCAAACTCACATGATCCTCCTGCCTCAGCCTCCCAAGTGCTGGAATTATAGGCTTGTGCCACCACGCCCAGCTTGAGCTAAATAAATTTTTCCTCTTTTAACTTGTGGGTGTTGACCACACATATGGGGGCAAGGCTAGCCCAGTCCAGAACAGAGAACACCCAAGGTAAAACCACGTGGGCCAGCTGCCCTGGTCAAGGCACCCCCAAGCCCTGAAACAACCCAGGCAATGTGTCCCTAGGCAGAGGGCTGTCACATGACACCAACTGGTCCCATATCTAAATAAACATGCTGAGGTGGTTGAGCTTTCTCCCCCATCCAGAGAGGGCACCACCTGACCTCAGCTTTCCGTATGTAGATGTTTATTTCTACATCGTCTCACTGTCCCTCCCCTCCGTGGAACCTCAAGAATCACGTGGGACATGGCATGCGGTACGTATTTTGTCCCAGCGGTGCACAAGTGAGTAGGACAACATACGTGATGGGGTCTTGCAGCTCTGCTTACAGAAGGCCTCACCCAAATCAACAAAGAAAAGTGTCTTGAGTGCTACTCTTCGAATGCCCCTGAAGGCTTCCATGCCAGCCTTCATTCCTTGGAAAGGGAAACACTGTGACGTGGATGCCTGGTACAGAGGCAGAATCCCACCCAACGGTGCCCAGGTCCGGCCCTCTCTGAAAGCCCATGGAAGTTGGAGCCACTGTAAGGCATATTTCTTCTGTTCTTTGAGGGACAGCTGGAGTCGCTGCTAAACTTGAAATTGTCAGGAGCTGGGAGGTGACTCTAGCTTCACAATAGATAGAGGCTGTCGCATTGGGCAGGAAAAAAGCACACTGTCACCTTAGAAAATATCTTCTAAATAGGACAGTAATAGTTTTTATAAAACTAGTGAGTGTCTTTCGCCTTCCCTGATCCCCAAATTGTTCAGGAACAAGCTAACTTTGTGCAATGATTTCCACAATGCCATGCCTTTTTGAAGCGTTTAGAGTTTTTCTTGCCTGACAGTGGATCTGCCCGCTTTCAGCCAGCTGCCGTGCACTGACAGGCGTGCTCTGCTCAGTCTTCTCTCAAATGTCTGTGAGTCTGAACTACGTCTGGAGCTTAATTATGACAGCGGTCTTTTTTATTCCAGGCCCCTAATGGCACACTTCATGGGAACAATGTAAAAGGACAAGCAATGCTAATTCTGTCTCAGTTAATCTTCTCCCTCGTTGCTGGGATGAAAACCCAACACCCAAACCAAAGGGAGGAAAGGTTTATTTAGCTCACCGCCAGTGGAAGTTTCCGTCTATACTCAGCTGGCTCTGAGGCCGAGTGGCACAGGGCAGAGGGCAGCCACTCATAGCGGTGGCAAAGAGCAGAGAGCAAAAAGGACTGGCAGCAGTAGCAGCGATGGTCTCCGGGAGCAAGTCTGTCTGTCTGTCTCTCCTGGGTTAGGTGCAGGCTGTCCTCCTCAGGCTGGTGTGGCACTCACACCCACAACCCCCGCAGGACTCACACCCACAACCCCAGCCTTGGATCATGAGTTAATCACAAACCATAGAACTGCACCTCAATGACTGCAGGAGGCTTTGGGGGGACAAATGCACAGAAACCATAACAACCTCCCAGTGGTTTACATGAAAACTGGAAAATTGGAATGAACCCGGGCTTTGAAGAGGTGCTTTCTGGTCTCAGGCAGCGGGAGGTTGTCGAGGCGGAAGGTGATGGATCGGTGGGAAAAGGAAGGATTCCTGACAGGTGCTTATCAAATACTTCTCAGTCATCTGTTCATAGCCTGCTGTATGTCAGTGACGGAAAACAGGCGTGGTGGCAGTGCCTCTAATCTCGGGTAGGCTGAGGCAGGAGGATCCCAAGTTTGAGCCCAGGCTGGGCAACTTAACATCTTAGCAAGAACCTGTATCTGAACTTTTTAAAAAGTACAAAAGGCATTGTAGCTATTTCTCAGTGTGAAGGCCCTGGTTTTTTTCCTAGTACTTAAAAAATCAGTAGTGGATCTGTGTTCTGTAGAAATCACACCCAAGCCAACTTTGAGCCTCTGTCTCCATCAGACGGCTTCCCCAGTGTTGGCCTTCCCCCGCATAGGCCGTGGAGGTTCTACCTTCTTTCTGGAATTGTGTTTGAGCCGAGGAAATCAAATCAAACACAAGGGGTTTTTCTTGAGTTTTTATTCAAAGATGGGGAGACATTTACGGAACAGTTGCAAAGACAGAGAGGAGCTCTCCCTGCACCCCTCCTTGGCTGCTTCCTGCAGTGTGACTATCTCGCAGAACGTTAGTATACCTTTTCAGACTAAGACATGCGCATTGCCTCCGTACCAAGTTTAATAGTGAGTGGACCATGCATCTGGGCTGGGCCTCTCTGTAGCATCTTATCTGCAGTCAGGTTAAGGAGTGTGTGGCAGACGCCCGGCTGTGACAATTCCTCAGTCTTCCCTTGTATTTCATGCCCTCCATACTCCAGAAGAGCTCTACCACGTCTCCTTGTTAACTGAGTCTCACTTGGCTTGCTGATGTTTTGGTGGGTCACCACTGTGGATCTGGGGAATGCACCTTCTTGGGAGTCACATCAAGGGGTTTGGGGTGCTCAGGTATCTCAGAGGATCACAGAAACCTTGCCCCGCTGATTAAGGGGGGGGCACTCAGTCAGCGATACATATCCTATCTCATGTGCCTGAACACAGCCAGGAGCCTCAGGCTTGCTTTTGGAGTTCTGGGTCCACAGGTTAAATGCAGGTTTGCTCCCGAAGCCAAGAGCTGAGGCCTGGACTCCTGGGTTGGTCTTGGAGCGTTTGCTTCCCTGTTCTGTCATTCCTGATGCCTACAATGTCTACAGGTCCACACAGATCCCAGGAGAGCGTGGCTGCTTGGTAGCAGCTAAAAGTCATCCCAGGCACCGCCCACTGACTAGCCTTCTGAGGGACTCGCTACCTTCAGAGAGAAATCCTCACCCAGCTACCACCTTCAGAACTGTTTGTTTTTATTCAGTGCTGTATTTGTCTTCCTTTTCCACCTTAACTTTACTGGGGATTCTCTACAATAAATAGAAATTTGGAGGCCAAGGGGCTGAAAAAACTGCAGGGGGTTGTGGAATGCCCGCCCGCGTCCCCCAGCCTCCAGCCCACTTCCTTTACACCCCTTTACAAGCAATTAATGGAGGTTTGCCGCACATCACAGCTACGCTTGTTCCTGGGCAGTGCATGGGTGTGGCCTCTGAATCACGCTTCATCTCTGCTCCCACACCCGCATCCTCCCTTCCCTTCCCTCAGCCCCTTCTCATCTCCAGAGACACCTGCCTCTTCGTTCCCATCGCTTCGCCTTTAGTTAGCTCTTATGGGTCTGTGTTTTAGAGTCCTTGTGTGAGACAATCCATGCAACATGAACTGTCGGTATGTGACTTGCTTGACTTAACTCAGCCCGCCCCTTCCTGAAAGCAGCAGCCCGCTGCTGCCTGGTTGCTGAGCAGCTCGGCTCTGTGTGCACAGACATCACATCTTCACCTATCCATGTGCTGATGACCTCTAGGCTGTATCAGAGCTTGCCTCTGTTCACGGATGGACAGAACTGATACTGCAAAATGGCACAGCACCAAAAGGGGTCTCTAGCTTTAAGCCATCCCTATTAAAATATCAGCAGTGCTTTCCAAGCAATCTTTATTGAACCCGAAGAGACCCAGAATAGCCAAAGCAACACTGAGAAAGAATAGAAAAGTAAAAGGTATCACTTCTGGATTTCAAGTTATACCACAAAGCCATAGTAATACAAACAGTATGGCACCAGCACAAGACTAGACACGTACGACAGTGGAATAGAACAAAAGGTGCGGAAACACTGCCCACCTTTAGTCATTTTATTTTTGATGAAAGAGTCTAAAACTGATTAACCACATGTAGAAGAATGAAACTAGCCTGAGCTAGTTATGAGGTTGAGGCAGGAAGACATCTTGAGCCTATGAACTCTCTCTCTCTCTCTCTCTCACACACACACACACACACACACACACAAACACACATGCCAAACAAAGCAGAACACAAGACTTGCCATGGGCACGCAGTGATGACGGCTTAGAGTTGGCTGTGGGCTTTGCAGCCCGCGGTGCTCTGCCTCCAGTTTTAGTAGGAGGCTGTGCACCCTCTCCATTCCAGAGCAGTCCAGCGGGTAGTAGGTGGCTGAACTTGGGGTTTCTAGCCAGTTATTACCCAGGTCACAGATCCCTGGTTAATCCCTCTGGGCTTTTCATGTGGTAGTTGCTACTAAAGAAATAAAACATGCCTGGTGTCTGTTTCTAATTTAATGCCAAGATGCAAACTGCACCTCACCTGTCTCAGCTGAGGTGCCATTTATGCCTGAATCACACTCCCTACATGGAGTCTGATTCCTCTTTTAGAAATTAGGGGTAATGACAGCAATCACCTGCACACGAAGGGACCACGGGGCCAAGGCAGGAGAAGGCCAGCCGCTGGGAGCGCTCCCAGGGAAACCAGGCTCAAGCCAAGCATTGTGCAGGTGCTGTGCCACTAGCGTGGTCTATGGCACTACTCTCTGTTGGCTACCAGGTCCCTGGTGGCACAGCTGTTGGCATGTACCCACTTCCTCCAGCGAGCTTACCCCAGCTCCAGGGTGCGAGGTTCCACAGCTAGGAGGTGCTGTGGACCACAGCCAAAGCTGAGCCCTCGCAGCAGGTGCGAGTTTTGGGCCTGGGCGTGGGTTCATGGCCATCCTCAGGATGTACTCGCCGGCTTTCCACGCACTCCCTGCTCACGGTGCGCAAGGTCACCTGCACATTGCCATGCCTGGCCAGCACGGGCATGGCTGTCACCAGTGGTTACTCCTGGGCTCACTCCTGGTGGTGCACTGTGTTTTGCACAACTGACTAAGGCATGGTTTCCTACCAGAGTGCCATGGGGGATCCTGCCACTCCCCTGAAAAGCCATTTCTCACCAGCTCCAGGCAACTCCAGCCTCATCTCCCTGGCTTCATGGCCCATGTTATGCGGAAGGTCTCATAGATAGTGGAACTACCCCGCATGGAGGTATTTTGGACTGACGTTTTTCCAAAGAATAATATGCAGTCAGATTCCCTCCATTTCTTTGGATGGCTTGAGAGTTCGTTTTCTTTCAGCACAGAGCTGTATTCCATTGTCAGGAGCCAGCATGGTGTGTGCATCCACTCACCTGTGAGAAATCTCCAGGCTGTTTGCAGATTTTGGCACTTCTGAGTAAAGTTCCAATAAACATTTATGTGGGAGTGTGGGGAGGACATAATGTTTGGATTCCTTTGGGTGAGTAAAAGAGAAACAATTGCTGGATGACGCATCGGAGCTTAGCTTGGTGAGACACTTCCATGCGGTCTCCGGTGTGGCTCGACCTCTTCTCATGCTCAGCAGGGAATCCCTGCTGCTCCCTGCGCGCCGCAGCGGGTGTGGCCAGTATTCTGGTCCTGGGCCTTTCTAACAGGTGTGCAATGGCACCACATTTTGTGCAATATTTTTTTTTTTGCCAGACAGTAGGCTAAACATAACCCTTGTGAGAATCTTACAGGGTGGTGATATGATTTTTTCCCACTTATCAGACAAATATAGCAACGGGAAGCCTAATGAGATAATGTAAGTTGGCCCAGTGTCACGGACAGTGAGCACGAGGCTAGGTGTGCAACTCTGGGGCCACAGCACCTCTCTGTTCTCAGGGTGACCCCGGGCCCACACGTCCTTCTACAGAGGAGCACCCTGCTCCTATATCAGCCTGGGGACAGACTGTGTCGCAGCTGGCTGTGCAGCCAGAGATGCAGAAGGCTGCCTCTGTCCCGGGCCTATGCTCCCCATACACCTCCTCAGCCTCAGTCAGAACAGGCTTCCCATGGAAAACTCCAGGCCGTGGCTGACATCGGGGACCCTGGGACCTGAGGGCCACTGCGAGGGTCTCGAGTATTGTACTAATTTGGTCCCATATTCAGTTGCAGCTCAGCATACAACTAAAGCATCTCTGCTAGGTTTCTCCTATGAAAATCAGCTTCTGCTCATGGTAGTGTGAACTGTGCTCCTTCCCAGGGTAGAAGCGCAGCTGCAGATGGCCCGTGGGTCCTGGGCTGCCCTGTGACAGAGCCATCTCCTAGATGGGCCGAGTTCCAGGTTTGCAGTTTTTTCCTATGTCGTAGAAAATTCTTAGGGCTTTAGCTCCAACCTGATTCAACTTTAAACAAAGGACAGAAGAAAGTGAAACTTGTATTTCTTTTCCCACCTAATTTCAGAGCTTGTAATTCTAGGAATTATGGACCAAGTATAAATTTGATTCTTTTGCGTGTATTTGGATACAGGGTCTCGCTACACAGCTTCGACTTACTTGTAGGGTTCCTCCTGTTCTCAGCCGTCCCAGTCTGGGATTATAGGCGTGCACCACCATGCCCAGACTCAGTCTGAACCCCTGGTCCCTTTGCTTGCCTAAGGAGGTGCTTAGTCGGCTGAGCTATCTCACTGGCCCTTTTATAAAGTTGATTTTTAAATAAGAAACTATTACTTGTTTTTAACTTAAACAAGAGAAAAGAAAGTTCCAATGCAGAAGCAGTTTCTTGGTTCTGCAGGTGCGTTAGAGCATGATTTGCTAATGTTGGGGGTGAAGATATAGAGGCTCTGGAAAATAGGGTAAACAAGAAAGAGGTTGCTTTTGTTTATTTCTTTGGCAGTGTTGGGGCCTGAACTCAGGGCCTTCTCACTCAGCTGTATCACAGCCCTGACTTTATTTTTTGTTTTGAGACCAGATCTTCCCAAATTACCCACACTCGGCTGGAATTTGTGATCCTCCTGCCTCAGCCTCTTAGAGTGCTGCGACTACAGGCTACGCCATGACACCTAGCAAACACTTAAATTCTTCAAGAGGCGGACAGTGTGGAGGGTGCGGGAGGCCAAGGCACAGGTGCCCTGCGGGGCTTCAGGGTGCTGGGGCGGGGGGCGCTTGCCCTGATGGAACTCAGGATGCTGCTTGCAGGTAGAGCACTGGGGATGAGGCCCAGGAGCAGGGCCTGCTTCCCGGGGATCCCAGTGCAAGAACCAGGGTCACGGGGTGGCTGCCTGGGCTCTGATGGGGCGGAGCAGGCAGACTCCTGCTGGAGTGGTGGCAGCAGCAGCCCAGCCCTGAGACCCGCTGCTGTCCCTGCCGGCCCCACCCAGCTCTGCGCCCGGGTATCAGACACGATCCTGCTTCACCCCGAAAATAGCGCCCACCTTGTGTATGTGCTTTACACACTCAGGGGATCTCTATCCCATGCACATGGGACTATCGTGAGAGGTAGGGAGGCTGTATTTGAGGGGCACAGAGCAAGAGCTGGAAGCAGGGCTCCCCTTTCTCCTGCAGGCCGGCCTGGAGTACTGAGCTCACCCAGCGTGCTTCCCTGTCACAGACCCACACGCTAAGCACAGAATTGTGCGTGCAGGGTGTGTGCGTGCACGTGACGCGTGTGCATGGGTGACAGGGGTGGCCCACCTGGGCTGAGCGTTTGGAGCCAGGCCCCGGGGACTGCAACGCCAGGAGAGCCCCTGAGATTCTGGGAGACCCTGTGTGCAGTCCCTCATCGAGCAAGGTGACCTTGGAGAACAGGAACCGGAAGATGCTCAGGCAACTGTTGACAACAGGGGTGGCTAACTTTCTCCTTTTCTTTCAATTTAAAGTCGTCTTCTGGATTTGCTAACTTTTATGACTGCATGCTCATAGATTAGGCAGAACGCTCGCCCTCCTCACGGATCTCAGGCCACCTTTCATCTCTGTGCGCCCCCTCCTGGCGGCCGTCCCGTGGGGCGCTTCCCCGCTAAGCCCCTCCCCTGTCTTTTCCTTCTGTCCTCTGTTTCGCCCTTTCCTTGATTTACATTTCAGTCCGCGAGCTAGGAATGCTCGTGTGTCTGATATCACGCAACCTTAGGTCTCCAGCTACTCCCATTTGTCTACAAATGACTCAAGCGCATCCTTTTTTATGGCATAGTAGTGCTCCGTGGTATGCAGACACCACCTTCTGTTTGTCCGTGCATCTGTCGGTGGATGCAGAGGCCGCTTCCGGGGCTCAGCGCCTGCACGTTGCATGGCTGCGAACGTGGGTGCGCGTGGTCCCCTGGAATAGGACGTCTTTAGCGCTCTAGAAGATGCCTACAAGGGAAAATGCAGACGGAATTGCTAGTCCGAATATTCTGAGGAATCTCCACGCCGATGCTCACTGCGGCTGCGCTCCTCTCCACCCCATCGACACTGCGGAAGGCTCCTTTCCCCTTCAGCCTTAAGGCAGGGATCAGAACAGCGCGTGCTGGCGGCGGATCTGCGCTCTGCACTTGGACAGCAACCACGCAGAAAGGCCGGGGTGTGAGGAGGCAGAGGCGCGGCGCCTGCTGTGTGCCCGTCCTGCCTACGGGGGCGTCTCTCTGCTGTCTCTGAGTGGCCACATGGCGTGCACTGAGTGGAGATCTAACCGATTTGGGTTTCAGCTGAGAAATAATATTCCTATTTATTTATAGGCACAGCACGATGTTCTGGCGTGAGTGCATTGCGCAGCGGTCGCATCTATGGTTAACCAAGAGGAGATTTCAGAGGTCTCAGCTTTTGCCACAAGGGAGTGGGGAAAGGAGTAGGAACCGAAGGCACGGGGTCTCCCTTAGGCGGCTGCAAGGACTTGGATCTTTGAAAGTCCTTGAAAGGGCTCCACAGAGCGGCATCTGCGGAGACCCCGGGCGCGCGCTGCAACCTTCCCAGTGGCCATCAGAGGGCGCACCGCCTCTACAAAGAAATCTTTCTGTGGCAAACTCAGGAGCTGCCAAAAGCACTTTACAGAGGGCAATGGGGAGGGGCCAGGAAAAGGGAGGTGTGTGTGTGTGTGTGTGTGTGTGTGTGTGTGTGTGTGTGTGACGGGTGACTGGCCGGCTGTGGGTAGCTCAGATGACCCTGCGGAAAGCTGTGCTTCCTGGTGAACAAGGGACAGGTGACTTGGGGACGCGCATATTCTGCATTCGTTGCAAACTCATAATTGTTAGCACATATTTCCGGAAGGAGTCAGAGCCTGGTCGAGTCTCCCCCACACGTGCTGCCCTCTTTCCCGCCCACCCACACGGCCCTGCGCCTCCTGGGTGAGACAAGGGACTTTGATCTGGGCCTGGGCGGCTCAGCCTCACAGGGAGCCTGGGACGGGGCTAAGGGGAGGGGTGGCCAAAACGGAATTTGCTGAGCCCTGGGTGGCTCTGGATTCCTTTCCCAAGGAGGAGAACGTGCCCAGAAAGCAGAACAATTCTAGCAGTAGGTGGAGTTAGAACTCAGAGCAGAGCCCTGTTTTTTCTCCTCTGTTGATAATCCTTCCATTTTTACAGTATTTTCTAGATCTGCCACCGCACGAGCCACGTAACTGACAAACCTTCGGCTCACATTCTATTTAAGTGGCTTCCCCATCATTCTGCACAGTTAAAAATACATGATGTAAATCACTACCCTGCCTGCTGAAATCTGCGGCGGCTCTGTTGTCTGCCGTTTATTTCTAAAACATTTTGGCACTTTGGGCGGAAGCTGCCTTCTCAATGATGGCGAGAACTTCCTTTCTCATTTTTACTTTGGTATTAGGAACACGATCGTGGTGATCCAGGGAGACAGGGTGGTCCGGGGTGTGCTGGGGACAGAGCTAGCAGATCCTGGCAGCAGCGGGACCAGAGCTGGCAGAGACAGACACGTGAGCCCTCACCGCGTGGGACCTTTGGGTTGGGAACCATGTGGGACCCTAGCCCGGTTCCTGGTACCCATCATCAGCGAAGTAGAGAGGGGCCTGGGACAGCCAGGGACCCAGCCACATGTACGAGAGCCACAGCAGAGGGAAAGGAAGTGTGTGGGCCTGCAGATCCCCACCAAGGAGCTCGAGACCGCACTGCGCACTGGCTCAGTGACTCGTAGAAATTTAAAACTCACTGGGCAGGGTGGTGTGTACCTGTAATCCCATCCCTCGGGAGGCTGAGGCAGGAGGATTGGCCCAAGTTTCAAGCCAGCCTGGGCTATAGAGGGAGGCCTGTCTCCAGTCAATCCATCAATTAATCCATCCCCCTGTCTGAGTAACATGCCTCCTCACTGTTGACACAGCCGAGTTGGAGGAGGAGAGGAGCACTTTGTCTCACAGTTTGTGAAGGGTTCTGTCCACAGGTGGCTGGAGCCAAGGCAGAGGTAGCATCTCAGAGTAGGCAGGAGGCAGCAGCAGAGCTGCAATGGGTCTCTTTCCATCCTTCGTACCCCACAAGGCTGCCCGCCCTTCCATGGTGACACCCGCACCCAGGGTGGGACACCCTTCATCCTAGCTCAGCACTGTGAATCCTGGCATGGTGACCGATTCTAGCCCTACACACCTTGAGTCCAGCCCCCTCCTAAAGGTCCTATAGACGACTGCTCAAGGCTCTGGGTGACACTCGGATGCAAGCAGAACGCTCTGCTGACTGGCCCCGCTGTGGCAAATGCAGGATGCCCTTTGTCTCTGAATGCTCAAGGACCCCTGGTCAGCCAGGTTTTATGAAGTGGACTAAGGCTCAAAGATGATCCGTATGGACCTTTAAAAGACAGATGTGCTTTACAAAGTGGCAGTGCCTGGGGAGGTCACTGTCCACCCTGCTGCCTGGAGGGCCACTGTCCTACCGGCTGCCTGAGGAGCGCTTTAGTTCGTTTCCAGCCATGGAGGTAACTCAGAACACAACACCCCAGGCTCCTGTTCTCGCCCACCGCCCCTCTATCTTTGCTACTTTGCAGAGCTCTGAGACTCAGCTCTGGCGCAGTAGTGGTGCAGGTTAAGCAGTGCTCAGGCGATGGGCCCTGGTATGGCTAGTTAAGTTGCACAGGCATCACTGAAATACTCTTTCGGTGTCATTGTGGCTAAGGTTTCAGTTTCCCGTTGCATAAATTTTGTCCATGCAAGACGTCCATGGGACAACCTCTAGAGGGGCCACCCCCTCTTGCCCTCTGCTCAGCTCTCCTCCTAGGGCTCAGGTGGGGTGTGGCCACCCACACGCCTTCCTGCTTGCCTATCCACTTGGTAGTTCTGACCTGTTGTCCCAGTGTGGCCGTGGAAGTGGAGCAACGGTAAGACGCAAAGTTAGGGCACCGGGTCCCATGCATGGGCAGCTCCTGCTTGAGAGACACTGTTTCCGGGTTTTCCCAAGGGAGACCAGACACACATATGTCATAATGTCTAATCCAAAGTTCCTTTCCACCTTTTAAAAAAAATTATGGCCGGACGTGGTGGCTCACGCCTGTAATCCCAGCACTCGGGAGGCTGAGGCAGGAGGATCGCTGCGAGTTCGAGACCAGCCTGGGCTACAAAAGTGAGCTCAAAGCCAGCCTGAACTGCACAGTAGAGACCCTGTCTCAAAAAGCAAAATAAATAAATAAATAAATAAATAAAATTATGTATTTGGTACAGGGTCTCATTGTGCTTGTAGTGATCCTCCTGTTTCAGCTTCCCTAGTGCTGGGATTATAGGTGTGCACCTCCGCGCCCAGGTTCTGTGGCCAGAATGGTGTGCAGTACCTATGCGCCTCTGGTCACCAGCTCAGCAGATGGTGGCCGGGTGTAGGTAGGGTCCCACAGCCTGAGGTGCAGAGTAGAGTCTCTGCCCCCAGGGCTCCGCAGGCTGGCATCACAAGGAAGTGGCCACCTGTCATGCACACATCTTACCATGTGGCAAGAAGCCAGCCTCCTGCTGGGGACAGAAATGGCTGCTTCTAGCCTCAAAAAGAACACAGTGCCTTTTGAGCACTTTTTAATCCCACAAGGTGGTCTTCATGCAGAAGCGAGGCCAGGCCCTGTCAGGTGGCTGAGGCTGGAGCGTGACCAGGGGTCCTGAGGCTAGCCTGAGCCGCGGGCCAGATCCTGCCACAAAAACAAAGCTGTGAAGCTGTATGGGTAACAGGGAGATTTTCAAATTGGCTATGTTGACTTAGGTCCCTCCTGCCACCAGACAAAATAAAAGAGAAACCCCGAAACTACCAAATAGTATTGGAGAGAACTTTAAAAGCTGTGTCTTGGCATTTTTAAAATGTAGTGAAGAATTTTTGTACTGTTTTCTCCTACTTGAACATTTTCTCTTTAAATCTTCAATGTTTGGTAAGCCAGGGGTTGTTTTGGTCAGAGTTTCTATTCTTACCAAATAAAGCAAGAACAGCTGAGCCACCTGGAGCCCAGTTTCTTCAGAAAACCCTGTTTAGTTTTAAATTTTGATCTACTGCATGAGGTCTTCTCAGCAGGCACTGGTTTTTTTTTTTTTTTTTTTTTTTTTTTTGAATTTCAGTACAAGGAAGGCCCAGGGCCCTGTCTCAGCCGCTGGGTCCATCGGAAAATGTCTCGGGAGTGTGCAGTGGGGCTCGGTCCAAAGGCCAAGTCATCTGGAGGAGGGAACTTGTCTGTAGCCGGGCTCACAGGCTCCTCTGTCACTCATCTGAGGTCAGACGCAGCTCTGTGCTACAGGCCCCACGCCAACGCCATTTCATGCTGATTTTTGAAAAGGGAAAGCCTTTACCAGAGAAGACAATGCAGATCTCTCACACAGGTGGCACGTTCCAGGGGAACTGTGGGTCTGGGTGTGGGAAGCTGTTGTCGCCCCTAAGCCCACTCTTTCGTAGGATTTCATACTCGGGTGCAGCAGTGCCGCTGCCGTGGACTGCCCCTCCTGGCGTGGCAAACGTTGTGTCTCTGGGCGTGAGGAGAAACGCCACCTGCTTGAAGAGGTTGCCCCTTGGCAGGTAAAAAGCTGCATTTCAAATGTGGCATTTAACTTCAATCATCACTTATTTCCCATGGAGATCAACCGACTTCAAAAATCTATTGCAGGTGTACTCAGACACACAGACCTCGCTACGGCCATGAGGAACCCTCGTCCACCGCTTCCCGGGTTTGTGGCAGCGGGGTCCTCTCGGTGGTGCCTTTACCTGCTCCCAGCCGCACCCCATTTCTCCAGCATATTTTGCAGCCAATTCCCAGAGAATGTGCCATTTCACCCAAGGGCATTGTCTGTCTTACGCAAAAGCACCTCTCCACTATACACTTCAATGACATATCAGGAAAAATAATGAGCATTTCTTAATGGCATCTGGTTGCTAGTTGCTTCACATTGGTTCCAAAATTTCTATTTTTTAAACTATTTTTGGCTTTCTTAAAAAGATGTGAAAAAATACCTGTTCAGAGTCAGTGCGGATCCAAGTGTGACCTCTGCACGTATAGCCACACAACCATGGGTCCCACTGCCACCTTCCTGTGGCGTTGGGAAGTCGCCAGCGTCCTGCTCCCTCCTTCCTCTTCCAGCTTCTCTGTCATTCTGTTTCTTCCCCTAGCATTCATTTGCAGAGATAGTGGGCCATCTGCCCAGAGGGTGCGTGCTTCCTGGGCCTGCCTGCCTGCCTGCTCCAGTGCCCATCGCAGGGAGCTGCTGCTGGACCCAGGGCGCCATGCAGCCCTGCTCCTCCGTGAGCGTGCAGCGGGCTTCGCTCTGACCTAAGCCAGCCTTTCCCCGGAAGGACCACGTGGTGGCAGACGAGGCAGTGCTTCCTCCTTCAAGACCTTGTCCCCCTCTTCTGGAACTTTGGTATTTTCCTGGGGTCCTTCAGCCACCACGGGACATGGATCTTGAACCCCAGGCCCACTCTGGGTTTGGGGAGCCCAGAGGTGAAGACATATCCTCCAGGTCTTCCTGGCTCGGTGAAGAAATCATCGGTTCAAAGCCACTGAAGAGAGAGTTTGGGGCTAAGGCTGGGGCTTTCAAATCAGGCTAAAATAAGCAGTGAGGTCTGCAGAGCATTGCAGAGTTTGATGGAGAGCTAAGGCAGTGTGAAGTGTTCGCTCCAGCTGGGAACCTCATCCCACTCTCTCTGCGACAGAGGAGTAGTGACCTGGTGAGGAAAACTGGCTCAGGATCTAGGCATTCTGTCTTTCCTCACAGGAGGGTCAGGCAGCTCCTGGACAGCCAGCCACTTAGATGCAGACAGGTGACCTCTGGAAGCCGGGGAGTGGCCGTGGCCACTGGGAGCGGGGGTCTGTGTGTGGCACTGCAGTGGGCTGTTGTGGCCCTGGTGTGCCTGGGGCATCGTGAGACCCTTGCACAATTAGCATTGGCAAGAAGCATGGCAAGGCAGCCCAGGGAGACTGGGTCTCCCGAGTTGGGATTTGAGGCCCTTTTGTAAATTGGGGTGTCACACATCACAGGAGGGGTCTGATGTTGGCATAATGGTGTAGGGTGGCGTCTGCACTGGTGCAGAACTGGCAGGTGAGGAGGCGTTGGTTCACCCACAGGAGACGCTCCAAGCTGGGCACATGTGCTTCCCGTGTTCCCTGAAATTAGACAAGAACTCTTCCACCTGCACCAGTGTCTTCCTTATGATTTAAAACTAAATGTTCCGCCCAGGCAAGTCGCTTTAGTCCGAATGAATCTGGGCCCCGACTCTCGCGGCCCCAGCTCCTCCCGGCGTCTTCAGCCCACGCAGTCCTTGGGCGGCAGAGCGTTGTCTTTGCTGATAAGGTCAGATCCCTAAAGTAATTTTTTTAAAAAATAATTTTGAGTACATTTTTTTAGTGCATTTAAACTGCTTTTAGGGAAATTACTGACAAGCATATTTAAATTCAGAGCCAGGTCACTGCAAAGAAGAAAAAGAGGAAGGAGATAAATACCCTCATTGTACATCCAAAAACCCTAATTATGGTCATAAATGGTCACGTGCGCTTCTCATAAATTATGGGATGGCAAGCCGATGTAAGCTGAACAAAACCGCTCGGAGCATTTCCTGAAATTACAAATTGAGGGGAAAAAATGAATCATGTGGCTCTTTCTGTCACATTCTGGGTTTGAACTAATTTATTTGATGATATACCAGTGATGAGAAGAAAACAGGAACATTTAAGAAATTAATGATAGAGTGCCATGTGCCTTCTGCCAACCACTTAAACAAGAAGCCAAAATATTAATGGTATAAAATATGTTTGTATACATTCAGAATTTTAATGAGGTTCTTATGCTATGGTGCAAGAGAAATGCCAAATTCATCTGCATTTCAATAGATCTTGCAGGTATTGGGGAGGATCTGGATAAGACGCATGAAGGCAGAACTGAAAGTTCTGATTTGGAGCATCTTAGTGGAAACATGCATTTCTTAGAGGGACAGATACAATCCTCAGAGATTATTCAATTTGTGTTTGGTGAGAAAGGAAGGTTAAGAAATGTTATGGTAAGCTGAGAGGAGCGTGCTTTCGTGGGTTACCCCCACCCCAGTTCCCATGCCGACTTGGGGATCCTCCTTCCACACTGTGAGTTCCATCTTATTCTAAATATAGACTCTGGATGCGTGCCATCCTAATTAAACTGTGACGTTCCTGTGGCAGTTCTGATGCTTCGGAAATTAATTTCAAGGCTTCTGTAGACAGTGCGTGTCGCCATTCTGGTTTTATCTCCCTTTCTGAATTTATCTAGAAATGGTAAATTTCCAGTACTTTAATGACACATTTGTACGTGTGTGTGTGTGTGTGTGTGTGTTGCCAGCATAATTATAAACTTCCTTCTGTCTTGGAGAGATTTAATTCATTTTTCAAATGTTTCCCTACCCTGAAGTAAGTACCTTTCTGTCTTTCTGGGGCGCGTTAGGCTTTCTATTCTAAATGAAGCCACTGAGATAAAATGATTTTGCCTCAGGCTACCTAGAGAAGCAAGTATCAGTTGCTTCTGTTACACAAAACGCTTGTCTTTTTTTGACACACAGCTGTTCAAGATAATGGGATTTTCACTAGGGGAATAGAAGGTGAGAAAGCAACACCACAATTTCAGCCCGAGCCAACAGGCAGGCTATGTCTGGCGGCTGGGTGCAGAGCCCCGGTGTGGGCGCAGGGGCATACACCATTGTTGCACGTATCCTCGGAGCTGGCACCAGCCCCTGAGACTGGTTCAGAGCCTGGGTGTGTAGTCGGGTAGCTTCTGATCACGTGGGGTCCAGGCCCCTCCTGAGAAGCCGCCTAAGGGGGGAGCACCTGGCCACGGACCTTGGCCTTGGATCCTGGAGACCCAGCTCTCTGGACTGCGCTTTGGGGCAGACAATGAGAAGCCCCAGAAATTCCCTAAGAAGGTCGCAAACTGTTTTCCCAGGAGCCCTGAGTCCTATCGCTGGTGGCCATGATGCTGGAGAGTAATTTTAAATAGACTCTGATTTGTCCTTTGACTTCTACTTCCAGAATGTAATTTTCCTAGAACTCTTCGTGATTGTTGCAAGGCGGTGATCATAGTGGCTGTCCTTTTAAATTGCTTTTGAACTGTGGAAACATTTGAAATAGTGTGCTTGCCCCAGGGCTTAGGAGGTCAAGGAGCGAGAGACAGGCAAGCTGAGCTGGAGTTTCCCAGGCCAGGCTGCACATTATAATGCCTCTGTGGAGTTTGAAATAGACAAGACCTGAGCTCCTTCCTTGGTCCAACTACGTCAGTGTCTCTGGGCTGGAGTCCAACGCATGGGTAGATTTTAAACGTACCTGTTGGCTTTGCCTTCCTAGCCACGGTGACAGTCTGACCACCCATTGCCAAACCTCGATGGTGTCTGCAGCTGAGGAGAGAGCTCTATGGATCCCAACCATGTTTTAAGAGCCTAAAAAGATAGCTTTAATATGCTTTGTTGAAGACCAAATAGCTAGCAAGACAGCAATCTTGGAAGGCACAACAGACAGGCAGGCTTTGTTGAGGGCTGCAAGGTGTGATAAGATATAGTGTGTGTTTAAGTGGAAAATATTGGTGAATGACGCCTTGCCATGAAATCGCTTGGCACACCCCTGCCCCCAGCACACACTGCTTCCAAATGCTCACTCCATCATGCTTTCAGCTTCCAGAAGCAGCTCTGGACCCCTCTTCTCTGCACGTCTGGTTGTGGTGGCCTGGCAGCTTCTGTGTCCTGAGCTGACCCCAAACGCTTATCTTCCAAGGTCACTTCAGCTGTGAGGGAGGAGCCGGAGGTCTCAGAGTGCCAGAGCTTGTGCAAGTCTTCCTTCCTGTGGGGTGACGCTTGGGAGCCGTGTTCATGGTGCACTTATTAGACCTGGTAAGGACCCTCAGGAAGGAGCGCTCCCAGAACTGCTTCAGAAAGTGGCTAAAAGGACGGGATCGATACGCCTCAAGCAAAGGGCAGGATTCTGAGGGGGGACTGTTGACAATCTCTGCTACTGTACTAAAATATTTACTCCAACATTTACTATATCTAAAATCATCTCCTGTAAAAATGAACTGTGATACGAGGGGTGACTCACCCTGAAGGAGACAAGGGCTAGGTCTGCGTTTCTGGGGTCGGTCTGCGTCGCTGCTATGATTGGTGCCCGGATGTCCCGGCTTCCAGGGCTTGTGACGGGCCTCTGGCTCAGTGCTGGGGTTATGGGTGTGAGGACTGCACCTGACCCGGAGCAGGCGGCCTGCGTACAGCATCAGGGAGGGGGAGAGGCCTGATCGTTCCCTCTCTCCTCTCTCTTGGCTGCTGTTGCTTTGGTTGTGTTCCGCTGCTTTGAACTGCTGCCCTCTGTCCTGAGCCATTCCGCCTTGGAGTCAGCTGAGCGTGGGCCAAAACCTCCACAAACTGTGAACTGGGTAAAGTCCTTAATTTGGGGCATCAAATAGTTTGTTCTAGCAAAGAGAGAAGAATGAGTCCGACAGCTATGATGAAATGATATAAAGAAATAATATAGGTTTGAGGGTGTGCGGTGGAGCTGACCCCCACATTGTACAAGCTCTGTTTATGTCATGCAGAGAGAACCTGTTTACCTGTCTGCAGGGCCCCCAGCCTTTCATCTCTTAGTCGCTCATGATGTTCCACCCAAGTCTCCCTGTTTCCGGCTGTGTCCCCGAGAAGCGAGCTGCCATGGAAGCCCTCGGTCCAGAGGCAGGTGTGGAGGTTGGCACCGTGTGCAGGGTAGTGGGTGCTGACCGCCTAAGATCCTGTGCTGCTTTTCCAGGGTGACAGCTCCACAGAGGACCGTGCCCCAGGGTATCACAACACCCAGGGGCTCTGTCTCAGTTAATTTTCTCTCATTGTTCAGACAAAATACCTGACACCCACAGTTAAAAGGAGAAAGTGTTACTTAGCCCAGTTTGTGCATGCTTCAGTCCGTAACTTGGCCTACTCCAAGGGAAGGCGATATGTGGCAGAGGCGCTGCTGTTCATGGCAGCAAAAGGCTGCAGAAGTGACCAGGGAGAAGGGAAGCATGGAAGGGGCAGAGACAGAAAGCGAGGGGGCGGGGAGAGGGTGAGGGAAAGAAGAGGAAAGGGGGAAGAGGAAGAGGAGAGAGAGAGGAGAGGGAGGGAGGGAGAGGAGAGGAGGGGGAGGGGAGGAGGGACAGGGGA
>PVJA010020861.1:0-36400 GCA_004027025.1 Myocastor coypus | reverse complement strand
TTGGTGATTTCTTTTCTTTTTATTTAACAATGGTTTTATTACATATTTTCATCATCAAATCAGTTTAGATTAATAGATATAGGTATGTAAGATTGATCAAACAACTAAACATTAACATTTTCAATAAACATTATTTTTTAACTCTCTCAAATACATTTTGTATTTAAGTCACTCTTCTAACAAAAATTATAGGGGATGAGGATGCAGAAAATGCGAAGTCCTGAGACTGACTCCTGGTACCGCCCAAATTTTATTTATTTATTTATTTACTTATTTACTTATTTACTTATTTATTTATTTATTTATTCTTTTGAGTTCTTATAGGAACTCAAAAAACTATATGATATTTGCATATGTAGGTCTGATTTAACTATATGATATTTGCATATGTAGGTCTGATTTATTTCACTTATGAGTATATGTTCAAGGTACATCCATTTATATATGAAGTCTTCTAGTTTATCATTCTTTATAGCTGAGTAATATTCCATTGTATAAAAATATCACATCTTTTCAACCATTCTTCATATGATGGACATTTTGGTTGGTTCCAAGATTTGGCTATTATGAATTGGCTGTTATAAGCATAGATATACAGATATCACTATGATAGGATGTTTTCAGTTCTTCTAGAAAAATTTCCAGTAGGGGGATATCTGGATTGAATGGGATTTCCAGTTCTAGTTTTTTAAGGAGTCTCCACACTGCTCTATATAATGGTTGCACCAGACTGCATTCCTAGCAGCAGTGGAGAAGTGTTCCTTTTTCCCCACAGCCTCTCCAACATTTGTTGTTGGTTGATTTCTTTATGATAGCCATTCTTTCTGGGGTGAGATGGTATCTAAGTGTTGTTTTCATTTGTATTTCATGAATGGCTAGCAATGTGGAGCATTTCTTCATGTATTTGGTTTCTTTTGACATGTAGAAACTTTTCCAAAACATGAGATCCTACTTGCTGATTCCTTGAAGTATGTCTCGTGTGGTTTGGTTTTTGTTTATGAACTCTGTGCCTACCCTTGTGCCTAAATATTTTTTCTCACAAGGTTGCCACCTGATTGCCTGATCAAAACATAGTGAGGAGAGGCTTGAGGGGGCCTAACCCTGATCTTCCCCTCTGAATAATGTGGAGTGAGGGCAACAGTTTTGCAGACAAGGACCTTGCAAGCTCTAAGAATTGGTTGGACTTCCTTCTACATGAAACAGAAGAGAAACAAGGACTTCCTGTCTGGCTGTGATTTGAAAACCCAAGGAAGTCTTGGAACTTCCTCTAAGTTACTAGATCCCTACTGAGTCCCTGATAGCTCAGTCCCTGACCTTACAAATTTGAATAACTTAGGATCTTGGGAAATCCAATACTCACATGTGAAAATTGTTGTTTGTCTACCAGGAACAGATAATCAACTTGAAAATTCTACAAATCTTCAACACTATTTCCTTCAAATTATTCATATAATTTTTCTTGAGTCGGCTAGTCTCTTTTAAAACTTTCTCCTGAGTTCAATCCCTTAAAATTAATTAATTAATTAGTTAATTAATCAAAATAAAACTTGCTTTGCACAAAGGCTTCCTTTCTTGCCCAAATGCATTAAATACTCATGTTTCTGAGCCTATCTTTGACTGCAATTAGCTTGGGAAGAGAGGCCAGGTGGATGGAAAGCCCCTTTCAGCATTGCCCAGAGATTTTCTTGGTTGTGATAACAAGTTCCCTTGCAGTGCTCTGAGGGCCTCAGAGGCTTCTGTGCGCTTCACTGTTGTCAACAGAGTACTTTTAGCAATGTCTGAAACACAGTAGAGCCTACGACATGGAAGCATGTCCTAATCAGGTCATTGACTGCAAGCAACAGAAATCAACTCAGTGAATTTAAACAACAACAACAACAAATCATAGCACTGCTTGGTGACTCACTGAACTGTCATGGGAAATGAGTAGGAACCAAGCAGCTGAGGAAGGGACACCCCAGAAGCCATCATACAAGTTGGGATGCCCAAAGTCAGTGGTGAAACTAGAAAATCTGTGCCAGCAGGATGAAGCATCTATGCTAGCTGGCTGAGGGATCTGCACCGGAGCCAGAAAGCAATGCTCAAAGCAAGAGAAAGAGCTCTACCCAGAAGTACCACAGCCACCCTCAGCAACAGTGAGGTCTTGAGCCCCTTTGACAATGAGAGCACCCTAGTTCTTCAGGAAAGCCAGCCTGACAAACTCCTCCAGGAGAACCAACAGCTCCCTGCAGCTTCCTACAACCTGTCACTTCTTCCTCTCAGTTCTGCCTTTTAACTGCTGACAACAACCCTCAGGGGGGCTTCCCACACCCAGCACCACACTTGGTCAGTTGAGTTGGGTGTTACAAGTTGACCACTGCTTGGTAAATCCACCACAAGAAGGGACCCACAAAGAAAACAGCAAAATTAGAGCAAGTCGAAATGTGAGATCCCTGTGTTGTTCAGTGGAAACGCTTTGAATTCCAAAGCTGTATACATTTCAAAAAGATTCTAGTAATGTTGATTGTATTGCTATTATTAAATAATAATAAAATTGCCTTCCTAAAAGAACCAAACACAGAATTATACCAATGATCTGGGAACACAACATTGCTTTTGTCAACAGAGGAGAAAACAAAGATCCAATTTGTAAGTCACTTTTTCTTCTTCGGTCTGGGCTGCCAGTCCCACAGAGCAAAATGAGTAACAACCAACAACCTTAGTAACATGTGAATTTGGAACCAAATTTAAAACTGCTGTGTTTTAATGTCTACAGGCTTTATCTATATTGGGGAACTGTCCAGTAACCAAAGAAAGAAAATGACATTTACTTGGCTAATGCCAAGGGCTAAAGAGTAATGGTTTGGAGAAGCAGATGCATTGGCAAGGAGGGAAAACAGGATAGCTCTGTTCAAGCAGGATGGAAAATTCCAGAAAAGCCAATGCTGCACATTCCCCACCCCTAACAAAAGAGGCAGTGGAAGGATGGGTGGCGAGGGCGCTCTGCCCAATCTCTGCTCTTGTCTTTGGGAAAATGATGCATCCCGTTAACAGAGCTGTTTCCAGGACAGAAGAACTTATTTCATTGTCTGCAGGGTTTTTTCCCTTTAATTCTGTTAGTGTAGCCTGCGGCCTAATAGTAAGCAGAGTGTGTCTTTAATGAAGCCGGTAAATAAGTTTAACAAAAGAAGAAGGAAAGAAGTAATGTGATTTACTGGGAAAGTCCAACGCTCTCTAAATTCCAGATGTTGCTTTTGGGCCCCACTGTGACCCATACTGACTAGCAGGAAGGTCATTTCTCCTTCACAACAGGGCTCCATAAATTACAGGAAGACCCAGTGGACTCCAGTTTAACTCATTTCAAACCTGACAGCATTGATTGAGTGCCTACCTAGCTAAACCAGCGAGCACCCAGATTCACGCAAGCACACGTGCATAAGGAACCTAGCGCACAGTAGGCACTCAGCCCATGCTTTTCTTCTTTCTGCCTTCTTTCCCTGTCTGTCAAACTGGGAGCCACATCAACCTGAGGGAGCAGTCATTTCATCTGCGTTTGTATACATCTTCTCCCTAGGCTAAATACTGAACAAATCAGCTTCTTTTTTTAATATTACTTCCATTTATTTTGCAAAAGACTTGCTGACAAGACACCCAGCAGCATCTGAAATTTCATCTAGACAAAGAGGGCAGGGACTGGAGGAGCCAGAAGCTTTATTTTCTTCTCCGGGCTCCCCACGGCCTCCTCCCTACACGTGGGCAGACGCACACATCTAAGCACATGTGCACCACCGCGATAAGAGACTTTCAAACGTTGCAATTCATCACCCGGTCTCTGCAAGAATCGTGTGTGTGTGTGCGGGTGCGTGTGTGCGCTCTTGTGTCACACTCCCCCACACACGCACATGCTCCTGGAGTCTTTTGCACTCACAGGACAATGAGGTGAAGGCACAGAGCTTACAAAAGGCAAGCAAGAGGCCTAGAAGCAAAAAAAAAAAAAAAAAAAAAAAAAAACCACCCACTTTGGCCACCTCCCTTTGGTCTTGGCTGCGAGATCTGAGCCTGCTAGCAATATAATGGAGGACAACAGAAAAGGAAAGAAGCTGCCTGCCTGCATCTGATACAGAGCAGAAATAAACATTAATCACCACAGTCCCTCGTGGGAGATGGGGTGGTTCCTTAATGCATTTCGGTGGGGAATTTATGAAGTAGGTGACTGTGCGTGGTAAAGCCGATTCCCCTTTCTGAAGTCCCGTGGGCCCTTCAAGCAAACCCTTGACTAATAAGAGCTGTTCTCTCAGAGACCCCAGTGGACACACACAAGCATGTACATGTGCAGACACACAAAGGCACACACTCCAGAGCTCCCTCCAGCTCTTGGTTCAGACCTAGCCACTTCTTTGGGGGCGGGTTGATGGGGGCGGGAGAATGGGAATTAAATGCAGACACATTTATCGAGGCCTACTTGGGACCAGGCACTTGCATTTGTTTAGTTTCCCCATGCACATCCTGGAAAGATATTTTTCTGGTTATCATCACCCCCATTTGTTACAGATGAAGGAAACTAAGATGCAGAGAGGTTATTTAGTTCTCACTTTTATTTTCAGACACACACAACTGTAAATAGTGGATGATTTCGAGTCTACATAATTTTTTTCCTTGATGCCCAAAGTTTAAAGTGAAATTATGGCAAGTTTTTCATGTAGGTATGGACTCATAAAACTGTCAACAAAATCAAGTCAGTAAACACCTCCATCACCACCAAAATTCCCTTACAATCTTGGTAATCTTTCTCCTCCAACCTTTCTTCCTCTCATTCCTCACTCCTTCAGGCTACACTGACCTATTTTGTTTCTCTAAAGATGAGTTTGCATTTTCTAGGACTTCCCAAATGGGTGGATGCATACCAAGGTAACTTTGTTTATCTGGCTTCTGTCATTTGTCATGATTATTTGAAAACTCATACAAGTTTTCACACATACTGTGCTCTTTTAGTACTGAGTAGGTTACCTTCTAAGAATGCCATGGTTTGTTTTCCATTCTCCCGTGAGTTAGCCAGGCGTGGTGGCACATACTTGTAATCCCAGCACTCCGGAGGCTGAGGCAGGAGGATCTGTGCAAATTCAAGACCAGCCTGGGCTACAAAAAAAAAAAAAAAAAAAAAAAAACTCTCCCGTGAGTTGTTTCTAGTACGAAACTATTACCAAAAAAAAAAAAAGTTTTCTATGTGCATTCCCATTCAAACTCTCGAACCTTGCTTTAAAAGAGAAAACCTAACTGAAAATTTGAGGAAAGATTTGAACACACATATCACCAAAAACAACAACCAAAAAAGATATACAGATGTCAAATTATCCTGCTAACACCACTGGTCATTAGAAGCATTGTGATTGCTAATTGTGATATATCAATTCTATTTCAGTAAACATTGTGTAGCAGATTAGTAAATTCTGGGTGTGTCTGTGGGTGATTGACACTTAGGCCAGCAAATTGAAAAAGAAAGGCCCACCCCCAGACGTGGGTGGCGCCAGCCAATGGGCTTGCAGCCTAGATAGGATGAAAGGGGAAGAAAAGGAGGAAGTGTTCCCTTGTTACAGGAGCGTCCAGGTCTTCACAGTTGCCTCTGGAAGGTGGGCTGCAGTTTCCTCAGCCTTCCAACACAGACTCTCCAGCATTCCAGAGCAGACCCTTCAGCCTTCCAACTCAGATTCACACCAATAAGTTTCTGCCTTTGGCCCTTAAATGCTTTTGGTCTCTCTTAATCTCTGACACACTGACAGATCCGTGTTGGATTTCTTCTGCCTGGGACCCTGCAGTGGGCCACTGTGAACCTTTCTAGTATGTAAACATACCTATCATGTCCCTTTGTGTAATTATACATATGTCTTATATCTATTCTGTTCCTCTAGAAAAAAAATCTAATACAGCCACTCATATTAAAACCACAGTGAGATAAATCTACACAAGTATTACAATGACCAAAATTTTAAAACCTAAGCACAGTAAGGATTAGTGAGTGTGCGGAGTGACTGGAAAGCCTCTACTCTGCTGATTGGAATAGAATAAGATAAAATTTGTGTCACTATGTCTTAAACAATATAGTATGGCAACTATTTACATAGCATTTCCATTGCATTAAGGATTATAAGTGATCCTGATTTTAAGAATACAGGAGGATGTGTGTAGGTTACATGGAAAATCTATAATAAGTATATTGATATAAGTCTTGGGTGTCCTAGAGTTTTGATACCTGAGAGAGTCCTGGAACCAATCTCCCAGAAATACCAGGAATGCATAAAAAGAGGTTTAGCTAGTTGAAAAAGGAATGCAGTTTAACAAATATAGGTGATGTGGGACAAGTCAGTTAACCATTGTAGATCTCCGTTTTATGCATTTGAATGAGGAGACAGAATTTCAATGACTCCCAGCCTCCAAGGAATTCTATACTTGAGTGATCTCAGATAACTCCACCACAAGCCTAGCCTGTGTCCTCGAGCACGAGGAATGAACCTCGTAAAACAGTGTGTGAGCCTGGTTTTTATTCCCATGGGAGCCTTCTTTCCGTCGTTCTGGCAAGCACCCTGCGCCCACACACACACACACATCCCATCCTTTCAATTTTAAAACGTTGATGTTTCTAAGACTGAGGGTGCCAGAACTGTCACTCAGCTACTCCCGACACAAAAGCCGCTGCCCAGGCAAGGCCCAGCCCGCGCGAGGCTGCCCTTTCTCTATCTGGATCCCTTTTGTCTGGGAACTACTTGCTCATTTTGAATAACCTGCAAAATGCGAAGCTGTATACAGAACGACCAGCCTCCCTTATTTGGAGATAGATTTGTCATTCGCAGTTAGTACCCACACCTGGAGCAGCTTGGATCAAAAACTGTTTTCAAGGCTTCGTTTATTACCACCCTATAAAAGTTTCACCCTTTGATCAAGAGCCGGGGGGATTCCATGCTTTGCCCCCTCAAAATGTTCTCCCACCCCCACAATCCCAGTGCTCTTTTTGTTTCTTTTGAAAACCCTGTTTACTTCGGAAATTCGGCAATTGCTCCCGAAGTTCCTTTGATGTCTGCTGAATTTAATATATTTTGCTACATTATGGAAAAGCTGTTTCCGCTGTGGGTACCGCGCCTCCTTGATGTGCCAAGGGGGCTTTCTGTTGGGTTTTTGTGTATGTGGTTGTTGATTTGCGTGACCAGATATTTTTGAGACTAATTTGAAGATTTCTGTTCTTAATGCATATTTTTTCTAACGACTAGCCAAAGGGTGAACAAGCAGGAAGACTGACAGCTCCTAGAACCTCAAATTCTCCTCTAGGTCTAGGGGGAGATGACAAGAAGAAAGTTTTTTTGTTTGGTTGGGGTTTTTTTTGTTGTTGTTGTTGTTGGGTTTTTTTTTTTGTTTTGTTTTGTTTTGTTTTGTTTTGTTTTGTTTTGTTTTTTTCTCTCCTGATTTTTCTTAATTCATCTGCCCAGCAATACCTCCACAATAAACCACCACGGACAATCTTTGAGCACATTGTATCTATCAATAGGCAACCACCTATCTACTGTGCTACAGGAAGTTTTGTACTGGGTATAAAAGTCAAACTGATTAAAGTGTACTTAAGAGATGAGAATTATAGCTCTACAGAACTGAATAATGCATCCCAAAAAATTCACACCCTCAAGAAACCTGTGACTGTGCTTGCTTGGAAATAGAGTCTTCGCAGAACTAATCAGAAAGTCATACTGGATTAGTAGCCCAATGACCAGCATCCTTACAAGATGAGAAAAGAAAAGAATCTGACACACAAGTTGGCATATGGCATGGTCGCTGTTCTATCAGAAAACAAAAACATGCCGGGCGTGGTGACACACGCCTGTAATCCCAGCACTTGGGAGGCTGAGGTAGGAGGATCAGTGTGAGTTTGAGACCAGCCTGGACTACAAAAGTGAGCTCAAGGCCAGCCTGAACTGCATAGCAAGACCCTGTCTCAAAAAGACAAAAAAAAAAAAGAAAACAAAAACAAAAGAAAAGAGAAAAAGGAGAGGAGAGGAGAGGAGAGGAAAGGAGAGGAGAGGAAAGGAAAGGAAAGGAAAGGAAAGGAAAGGAAAGGAAAGGAAAGGAAAGGAAAGGAAAGGAAAGGAAAGGAAAGAAGGAGGGGATAGACCTTTTGCAAATAGGAAAGGAACCAAGGCACGGACAGAGGAGGATGCGAGTAAAGCGAAAGGGACAGAGAATTATGAGGTGTTATGCCCATGGACCAGCTCCTCATGAGGAATGAACTCATTATGTGCTACAAACATGCACTAATGAAAAATGGAAGTTGAGGGAGAAAAGGAGAATATTTGGACAGAGACACATACAAAGAGAAAACAACCAGAAAGGCGTGGGAGAAGTTGGCGTGATACCACCAGAAAAGCCAAGAGATGTGAATAAATCTGTTGTTCTAAACCCTCAATTTGCACTAATCTACTATGGCAGCCCTTGGAAAACTGCTACAATATCCAAGACATAACTAGTAACAGATGCCTACGTATTACCAGATGCTAATCTAAAAACTTTCATGGGTCTGGAGAGATAGCTCAGGGGCACAGTGCCTGTCTGGCAAGTGCAAGGTCCTAAGTTCGATCCCCAGTTCACACACACACACACACACACACACACACACACACGACAATAATAATAATAACTTTCATATGTTTATTTTTTTATAAGCTTGTGAGATAGATACTATTATCCATGTTTAGAGTAACCATAGAATTTATCATTCAAACTGACGGACCTTTGAGTGAGGAAGGAGACACCATGAGTGATCACACTGGAGCATTTGACTTTAACTAGTGCTGTCAGAGATGTATGCATCCTTATCCAGAATACAGATAAGGAAACTAAAGCATAAGAGATCTAAGTACCCTGCCGAAGGACATAGGGTGTAATGGTTGATACATTGTGTCAACTTGAAAAGCTTAGAAATTTAACCAAGAGGCACAGCAGGGAGCCAAGGTTTTTGTTTTGGTTTTTTGTTGGTTTGTTTACTTTACAAAGGGTGTACAAATAGCATTAAAACAGAAAAATTACAAGTGATACAGAATTTCTCTTAACAAAGTAACACGGATTTCACAATATTTATTGTAATGCATGATGTTGTAGCGGGCTGCAGAAATAGCTCAATAGGATAAGCACTTGCCTGGGAACCACAGGGTCCTGAGTTCAATCCCCAGTACTAATTAAAAAAGAATCACATAATGTGGTCTTGCAACCAGTTATTCATACTACCACACATATGCATATAAAGTTGGAAGAAGAAAGAAATGTATAAGAAATTAGGAGGAAAAAAAGGAGAAACATTTGAATAAAAGGAGACAAAGTGAATTAAGCATTATCTGCTCCTTTCTATAGATGAGCAGAAACCCACAGTACAGTTGTCCAAACCATTCTACTTACACACATAGATACATATCTTTCCCTTACTCCCTCCCCTATCCTTCTCCTTAACCCAGTAACTCTTTGCTTCCCTTTTTCCCCAGTATTCATTGTATCTTTCAAATTCCATGTACTCTTTCACATTCTCACCCTAAGAGAACAATACGTTGTTAGCACATGTGGTTCTGATTTATTTTGTTTAAGAGTATGGTCTCTATTGAATCCACTTACCAACTAAAGTCTCAAATTTATCCTGTTTTTTAGTTGAATAATGTAAAAATACCCCCTCTTCTTTATCCATTCTTCAGTTGATGAGCATGTGGCTTGTTTCCAGAATTTAGCTATGACAAATTATGCTGTATAAACATGGGTGCACATATATCACTGTGGCATGATGTTTTCAGTTCTTCTGGAAAAATACATGAGGGGGGCGGGGGGGAATGGAATCTCCAATCCTAGCCTTTTAAGAAAACTCCATATTTATTTCCATAGTGCTTGTACAAGTCTGTGTGGGGGCCCCGTAACTGGCGTCCATCTTGTAATTGCATCAGCCATCTCCCCTGGGGTCCCTGAGTTAAGTTTCTGTTTCTCTGCCTCCTGATAAGTTTCTATTTCCCCACACCTTGTCTATTTCCTGTAACTCTAGGTCCTCCCCGAGTCGCTTGGATACCCACTGACGTGTTTCAAGGTCGCCCACTGTTGCCTGAGATACCTGCCGACATCGCTGGTGGAAATACCTCATTCCCGCGCCCTGTATATATACCTGAGCGCCCTACTGAATAAACAAGACTTGATCAGAATCCTGTCTTGTCTCCATTCTCTGCGTCTCCTGCCCCTTTCTCCTTTTCAGTCCGCTCTCCCCCTCTAGAGTCTGTGTTGACTGCTTGCGGGCCGGGTCAAGTCTGCACCCCCACCAACAGTGTTCCTTTTTTCCCACCGCCCCTCCAGCATTTGTTATTGGTTGACTTCTTGATGTTAATTATTCATTCTGGGGTAAGATGGTATGTAAGTGTTGCTTTAATTCACATTTCTCAAATGACCAATGCTGTTGAAAATTTTTCATGTATTTACTTGCCATTTGTCTTTCTTCATCTGAAAAGTGTATATTCATCTCAGAAGCTCATTTTTAGGTTGGGTCCTGGTTTTTTAAAATTCTTTATAAGTTAGGTAGAAGGCTTTTATTAGAGGGACAGTTGACTAGAATGTTTTCCCACTTTGTTGGTTTTCTTTTTACTCTGTTGGAGATTTCCTTTGAAGTATAGAATCTTTTCAAAAAGATGAGATTCTAATTGTTGGTTCTAAGAAGTAGTTCCCATGCAGTGCAGTTTTTGTTAATCAACTCTCTACCTAATACAATGTCTTTTAAGATACCCACCTACATTTTCCTCCAGGACATTCAGTGTTTCTGTTTTAATATTTAAATCTTTTATACATTTTGATATACTACACTTTAGTGCATGGTGATAGACATGAGCTTAATTTTAGCCTTTGACATGTGAAAAGCCAGTTTTTCCAGGACCATTTATTAAAGAGGCTATTTTTCTTCCCATGAAAATGTTTGGCCCCTTTATCAAAGATAAGGTGGTTGAGTATGTTTGAAGTTGTGTTTACGTCTTCTAATTGGTTCCATTAATCCTCAGATCTGCCTCTATGCCAGCACCACGCTTATTTTGTCTCCATAGCTTTATAGTAAAAGTTTAGGTAGGGGACTGTGATATCTCCTCCCTTTCCTTTGTTTCCCAGGATTGCTTCTGATGTTCGTAGTCTCTCTGGTTCCAAGAATTTGAGGAAAGCTTTCTCTAGTTCTGTGAGGTATGTTAATGGTATTTTAGTCAGTATTGCATTGAATCTACACAACAATTTTGAAAACACAGCCATTTTGACAGTGTTGGTTCTTCCTATCCAGGAGCATGGAATATCTTATCATTTTCTGAAATCCTCCTCCATTATTTTCTTAGACTAGTGTAATTTCCACTGTATAAATCTTTTACTTCCTTCATGAGATTGAATGAATCAAAGAGTTGGTTCTTTGAGAGAATAAATAAAATTGGTAAACTTCTAGCCAACCTAATCAAAAAAAGAAAAGAAAAGGAAAAAAAAAAACAAAAACAACCCAATTCATGCAATAAGGAATGAGAAGGGTGAAAATCACTACAGACTTTAGGGAAATTCAGAAGATCATTGATACTTACTTCTAAAATCTTTACTCTCACAGGATGGCAAACACAGGGGAAATGGATAGTTTCCTAGATACATATGAAATGCTAAAGCTGAGTCAAGAAGCTATACAAACTCTGAATAACCCAATAACAGGAAACAAATTTAAAATGTAATTTAAAAAGCCTACCCCCCCCAAAAAAAAAAAAAGTTCACAGCCCAATGGATTCACAACAGAATTTTACAAAAATTTACAGAACATTTTATGCAAACTTTCCTCAAATTCTTCAATGAGCTTGAAAAACAAGCAATTCTCCTGAATTCATTCTTGGAGGCAAGTATTACTTTGATTCCAAAACCAGAAAAAGCTCCAACTAAAAAAGAGAACTGCAGCCCAATGTCTCTAATGAATATAGATGCAAAAATCCTTAATAAAATACTAGCAGACTGGATGCAAAAAGTCAAGATAATACATCACAGCAAAGTGGGATTCATTACACGAATACAGGGATGGTTCAACATGTGCAAATCCCTAAGTATAATACATCACATCAATAGAACCAAGGACAAAAACTACATGATCATCTCAATATATGTGGAAAAGTTTTTAACAAAGTTCAACACTCATTCATGATAAAAATCCTACGGAGAATTTGAATAGATGGTCGATATGTCAACCTGATAAAAACCATTTATGAGAAACCAACAGCCAACATCACACATAGGCAAAAGCTGCAGATCTTCGCTTTAAAATCAAGAACAAGACAAGGATGACCACCGTCTCCACTTCTACTCAATATAGCTCTGGAAACATTAGCCAGAGCAATTAGACAAGAGGAAAAATAAAAGAAATATGGATTGAGAACGAACTAAAACTATCATTATTTGAAGGTAACATGATAGTCTACCTAGAGGACCCCAAAAAAGTGTCTTGAACATTTAATCACCAAATTGAGCAAAGTAGCAGGATTCCTACAGTGCTACAAAGTCAACACCCAAACTCCGTGGTATTGTGTATACAAATAATGAATGCACTGAGAGAAAATTAGGGAAACCACACGCACCTTGTACAATAACATCCAAAAAAAAAAAAAGGGTCCTTATTTTGTAAACATCCTCATTCTGCGCAAGAGGAAGGCATAGACGTTCTGTGAGTACTACACGCATCCTAGGGGGAAGGGGGAGCCTGCTTACAATGATATAAGGAAAAGAGCCTTGTTCCCTCCCCCAAACTTTTTGCTCTTGCGGCTTTTGCTATTTTCTGCCACCTTGAAGTGTTGTTCCTGTGCCATGTGACACTGCCTTAGAGCCACCTGATTAGGGACTGAAACCTCCATGAACTGCAAACTAAATAAACCTTTCCTTCCTTAATCTTGGGAGTTGGATATTTTGTCTCAGCAACAAGAGAAAGTAACCAAGATATACGGCTTATAAGTAACAAAGCCAAGATTAGTACCCAGATATCCTGGCTCTGGGATACCTGCCTCTGACCACCCGTCTGTGCCACATGGAATCTTCCCAGGCTCTGGGACCTCACTGGGAGAACAAAATACCCCTGGACATACGATTCAGCCACATATCTTCATAGTACAGAAAGAAACAGCCACTGGCCCAAATGTTTATGTTCTAAGAAGAACTAAGAAAATTCTGGTTCTGATAAGCAGGCTTCTAGGAATAAAACTTAAAAGCCTTTGATCTTGATTTCTATTCTGCAACTGTGTTCCGAGAACAATCACACTCAGCTACCCAACCATGACCCCCTTCCAGGCTATTCTCAAATCTTCTCACTTCAACTCTACCCAGGGAGCCCCAACACTGACTAGCAGCCCCAAGGATACGCCCACTTCAGGATCCCCAACAATGAGAAACAGTTGCAAAGAAATTTAGAGAAGGAAAGACCACTTCTGCCTGATTTCTAAGTATTTCATTCTTTAGATGTTATTGTGAAAGGTGTGGTTTCCTAATTTCCCTCTCAGTGCATTCATTATGTGTGCACAAAGGATAAAGTGGCTAACGCTAAGTGCTAATGGTGCTGTTCCTGAGATACTTCTCTGGCTCCTGGCTCTCTGGCTTTCCCACCTATTGCATCCTCACAATGTCCAGTCATGCAGATAACACCCAAAAGGGTACACTCATGCACACAGTGGGCTCTGAGCCAGAACCAGGTTCCAGTCCCTCACCTGGCTTCCTTCCATCATGATGGACTAGAGTATTGGCAGGCATGCATTCCCCTGCGGGGAGTGGGAACCACAGGCAGCAAACACAGACTGCCAGTGGAGCTCTGGAGAAGTCTCACAAAAGCTTCAGTAGAACCTCACTTAGTAGGAAGCCAAGGACGCTATTAAGCCCCAAGACAGAAGAAGAAAGAATATGAAAGCATGCACTCTGCTTTGTGCACGGACCCCTCCTTCGAAAGCTTTTCCCTGCCGGCCTGCAGCCTGTCTTCACTGTCAGTCGTTGCGGGAAGGTTCAGAGTTTCCCACCAGCTCCTCCTTCTCTTATTGCCCCTGCCCTCTCGCATTTGCTGAGATTCAGCTGCCAAGCCTTTCCAAGCCCACATCATTAATTGTACTGTGCAGCCCAAGTGGGCTCAGGCATTTGAGAAAAGAGAAATATGGAATTCAGGAGCTGGGGCTCCCACATGCAAAGATCATCAGGGAAGACAAAGCAGAGAGTGCCTCTAATTTTTTTGTTTTTCAACAGACATAAGGTCACGGCAAGCAGCAGCCATTAGGCTAATTAGATCTGCGGATCAGGAGAAGGGAGCGATCTCTCCAGTGGGGAAGAAGAAAGGAGGCGACAAAGACAGTATTCGAAGCCAAATAATGAATATTAAACTCTTGTAAGTAATGTTTAATTAAGTTATTCTACACTGAGGCTTTCTGCAAATATTACCATGGGATTCAAGGTAGTGCATTAAGTACCTAGAAAACCACTAAGCGGGGAATGCACGCTGCCGTCTTTTCCTCTGCGGCATGCAGCTGCTTCGTCTGCACCAGGATTCCCTGAGCAGATGGCCGAGGGTGGCTACAGGCACGGCTGTCCCTGCGCTACTGCTTCTGTCCGCTCCGCCCAACTCCACAGCACACCACGTGTGGCTACTTTTTCCCCACAGTGCAGGTGCAAATTGTTGTCAAAAAGACTCCAAGAAAAATGGAAAAGATCAGCCAAAAGTTGAAAGAAGATATTCTCCAATTATAAAACCAACTGAGAATAACTTCAGAATCTATAAAAATTTTCCTGCAGAAAAAGACACAAGATCCCAAAGAAAAACTTACCAAATACATGAACCACCAATTCACACAACAAACACAAGATCCAATTAAACTAGAGAAAAACAGAAAGACCAAGTTCATCGGATATCATAAAAACGCACAATCAGGTTGGCCAGCTAGCTCAGCAGACTAAAGAGCCTGCTTTGGCAGAGCACACAGGCCAGAGTTTGATCTGGCACCATAAGCCATGCTGGCCCCACCCCTGGAGCACGCTGAGAAGGCAATTGAGATGGACCATGGTGGCATGTATCTGCAACCCCAGCATTTGGGAGCTGAAAACACGAGGATCACAACGAGGCCAAGAGCCCAGTCTATGTAGTGAAACCCTATAGATCCTGCACTAAATATATTTTAAAAAAAGAAAGAAAGAAAGAAAGAAAAACAGAGCCGACCAAATAGCTCAGCAGATTAAATCACCTACAAGCAGGCACAGTGGCCAGGGATTCGATCCTGGGCCTTCCTTGGCAGCCCTGCCCCCAGAGGCATGCAGAGATGTCAACTGAGACTGGGCATGGCGCCATGCACCTATAATCCAAACTCTTAGGAGACTGTAAACAGGAGGATCACTACAAGTCAAATCTAGTAGTGAAACTCTGCACACCCTATAGACCCTTCCCTAAATAAATGAATAAATAACCCACACAATCTGAAATGCTACCATTTCACACTCATCAGATGAGCAACGATTAATACCTAAAGCCTGATGATGCTATTAGTGAAGCCATAGAGGAGAAAGAATATTTATACAATATACATTGGTACAATCACATGAAGAACAACTTGGGGGCTGGGGAGATAGCACAGTAGAATAAACGCTTGCCTGGCAAATGCAAGGACCTGAGTTCCATCCTCGGTTCTGGAAAAAAAAAAAAAAAAAAAAAAGAGCAACATGGCATCATATGATAGCCAGAATAGTCACATAGCATAGAGCCCAGGAAGTTCACTTTAAAGTATACACCCTAGATGCTGTGAGGCATGGAAAACAGATAGAAAGTGACATTATTTGTATGGTAAAATTGGAAACAAAATAATGTTCATAAACAAGATGACAGGCATAATCACTGAGGTATATACACAATGAAAAACCAATTGACAATGAAAACAAATCACTGCATCATAATACTAACTATATTATACATTAATTTTTAGCAAAAAAAAAAAATAAGACTAAAAAGGAATTATCCAGAGGAAAAATAAATACATTATGGGATGATGTATGAAAAATTTTGAAATCTGTAGAATATAATAGTTAAAGGCATATTTATTGGTATTAAATGTGAAATGCATGCCAGTGATAAGCAGCCTACTCTAGAGGGATTACCTGGGGTGAACAGGGGAGGGGGGATGCAATAGGAAACACATAGGTTTTCATTCTATTCATTTGTGAATTTTCTTCATATGTTAAGTATTCATAATATGCCATCTTAAGTATATTAAATAATTAACAGTCATATTCTTGAATAGGTAGAAACATGCCACAAGAAGACCTTAAGTTTCTCAATGATAGGTGATTAATAAGGCAATCAGAAAAGAGCACAAGGCCAGGCCTAAGGAGAGGCCAAAGTACAATGCCACTGTGGACACAGCAAAGAGGAAGGTTTGTAGCAGCCAAGAGATGTCCTCATTCCTGGACATGAGGTGGCTACTACCTGCCCTGGTGCTAGTCCACACACAGTCTTAAGGACCAGATAAAGTGGCAGAGTGACCCACTCATCAAAGGACCTGAGGCTCCCGAGAACCACAAGAAGAGGAAGCAATTCTCCTCAACATATTCAAGGTTGAATGAACCCTTCTGTCTATCCCGTAGTTAATAGACATGTACACATTAAGTTTCCTAAAGTCACAGCTCTGCTGAGGGCTCACAGGGCTTGTGGAGACTTCAGGTAAGTACCATCCACAGATCTGTGTTCTGGGCCAGCAGAGCAGCTGCAGAAATTCAGGCTGTTGACAGAAGCCTCTGAACCTCTTCTAGTTAGATTTAGATATCATAAAATACTAACACCTATGTTTGTAAAGCCTTGCCACGATGAGCTCATCCTTAAATGGGTGCCAAACACTCCCCCAGCAAGATTGTATCCATAGGGGGACACCTACTACCATGCCTAGTCATAGGAAAAAGAAGTAAAGAACCCAGACAGGAAACCTAGTAAACTCTGGCATCCCTTCACACGGCCTGGGCTAGCATACGTTCTCTTCAAGAAGCAATGGCCCCAAGGCTAAAGTTAGAAAGTTTGTCTAAAGTGGCACACAGCCCATTACAGCCCACCCACACAGCCCATTACAGCCCACCCATTACCTATTTGGAGACAGCCCATAAGCACTACCGTGACAAGGTTGGATAGTGCGAACAGGGACCACACAACCAGCTAAGCCCGAAATATCTACTTCCCTTTATAGAAAATGTTTATCAACCCCTAATCCTAGAGCAGTGTCCATTAGAAACACAAGTGCGAGCCAGGTGTGAAACCTAAAAACTGCAGGAGTCACTTTAAAGAAGCAAAAACAGAAATAGTGTTCTGAAAAATGAAAGCGCATGTATTGAACTTGATATAGCCTCAAAGTGCAATGCGTAATCAAGTAAAGATTCTTTAGGAAATAAGTGGAGTTTGATCCATGATATAAAAATACAAAATAAAAAGAAATGCTACATGGTTCCTCCTGACTCCGCGGGGCAGTCCATGGGCTTGTTCTCTGGATTAACTGCTCACTTTCTGCCTCCTCTTAGCCCCTCAAAAGTTTGTCACCTGTGCATTTCCTACTGGGCTGCTCCTTCAGAGTCCTCTCAGCCCTCTGCCTCCAGAGGAGATGGAGGCAAACCTACCTCTGTACTGCTGTTACTGGTTCACCCTAGGCAAGTGTATTTCACCTACTTGAACGATTAACCTTTAAAGTCCTGTTAGCTCCCTGCTCATGGAGACTCGCAGGCTCTAGTGCAGCAAGCCTGTGGAGGACTGGGGCCAGGATGCTGGATGAACCATCACCAAGGCCTACATGAGATGAACACTCAGGGGCCTGAGGGAAGAAATGGAGCTAAAGGGAGGACACGACGGTGCCCAGAAAGGTTTTGCTTTCCTCAGGTCTAGGTTATCCTGTTGCCCTTCAAGGACAAACCCTTCAGGACACTTAATCAACATCTACAGGCCAAGTGCAGCGTGCTGGGCTGGAAATAAGGTAAAGGGTTGCTACTTTTTAATAATTACATTATTATGAGAAAATAATTGCTTATTACATCTTTTTTTTTTTTTTTTTTCAAACCGTTTCTAAAAGTCCAAGTTCGGTCTGCTTGATCTGAAATGCTTGAGACCAGAGTTATTGCAGATTTCAGGGGAGTTTGGAATTGGAATGCTGGCATAGACGCGACCAGTTGAGCAACTCTAACCTGAAAACTACATGTCATCTGGGCATGAGCCAGCCTTGTGCTGACACGCAGGAACTTTTGGATATAGGAGCATTTTGGCCTCAGATTTTTGGATTAGGGAGGATTAACCTGCGTAAGAGAGACATTACCTGAAATTCCTGTCTCGAAGCAGTGATTTGGATCGTCATTCTCCTATGTGTGTTTTTATACACCTACACGTTCAGTACAATCATATCATAAAAACTCACAGTACCAAAAAAATTCTTAGTATCATAGGCTGTGTGTGCAGATGTGTGTGTGTGTGCGAACATGTGTGTACACTGGTCCACCTTAAATAAGAATTTTTCTAAAAAAATTTAGGAGAGATTGACTCTTTCCCTTTTACCTTTCATAGCCCATACTTATATGGGAAAAATTGTTATTGTTTTATTACAAGAATAATGTTACACATTTCTCTGTACTGTTTTTCACACTTTGTGAAGAAAGCAGATTTAGAATTAATGTATGTGCACGTTTGCTGCATGAGCAGGGTTCAATTCACAGGCTCCCTGCCTCCATCCCCACCTCCTCTCATCTTCCTTCCAGTACTAGGAACTGAATCCAGGACGTCTACACTGGGCTACATCCCCAGCCCTTCTCAGTTTTTCTTTTCAGGTAAGATCTCCCTAAGTTGCCTATGCGAACTCCAGCCTGTACCCTCCTTCCTCAGCATCCCAGGATGGTGAGACCGCAAGCGCTCGTCACCCCTGGCTGCTCCTGATGGACACTTCTTTAGACACAAGTTTGCAGCCAGGCCTCTAGGTCTGCTCTGGTTTCTGGGAGGCAGCTTCCCAGATGCATGGTTGCTGGATAAAAGGGGTGCTGGGTAAGTGGGACGCCTGAGTTTGGCCCGGGTAAGACCCACCTAGCAGATGAGTGAAGTCACCGTGTGTCTACGGATGACAGACATGTAAGCCTCAGACTGATGACAGAAGACCCATCCAGTGGAGGTGACATCAACCGTAGGCTTGTGGCCTGGACAGAATAAACAGGAAAAAAGAACATCTGCCCTTCTGTCTGGGGATGAGCTCCAACCTTCACCGCTGCCTGTGGCTGTTGGTCAACACTTCTTTCAGGCTTCTAGGACAGACACTCCAGCACAGACTTGCACAGGACTCAGCAATGAGTCTCCAGGCCTTCGACCTCTGCCTGGATCCTCTGACCCTCCAGTGGAGAGGCCACGCTATGCATTCCTCTAGCAGTTGGCCACTGGGACTCTTCTGCCTCTGCTCCCCTACCTAGTAAATTTCTCTCAGCCTCTCTCTCTCTCTCTCTCTCTCTCTCTCTCTCTCCCTTCTCTCCCACTCTATCTCTCTCTGTCTCTATCTCTCCCTATCTTCTTTCTGTCTGTCTCCCTCTCTCTCTGTCTCTGTCTTTATCTCTTTCTGTTTCTCTGTCTCTCTGTGTCTCTCTCTTTCTCTGTCTCTATCTCTGTCTCTCTGTTTCCCTCTATCTCTCTCGGTCTTTGTCTCTCTGCTTCTATCTCTCCCTGTCTTCTGTCTTTCTGTCTGTCTCCTTCTCTCTGTGTCTCTGTCTTTATCTCTCTCTGTTTATCTGTCTCTCTGTGTCTCTCTCTTTCTCTGTCTCTATCTCTGTCTCTCTGTTTCCCTCTATCTCTCTCTCTTTGTCTCTCTGTTTCTATCTCTCCCTGTCTTCTGTCTTTCTGTCTGTCTCCCTCTCTCTGTGTCTCTGTCTCTATCTCTCTCTGTCACTATCTCCCAATATCTCTCTGTCTCCCTCTATCTGTCTCTGTGTCTCTCTGTGTCTCTCTGTCTTTCTCTGTCTCTCTCTTTCTGTCCCCCCTATGGTGAGTTTTAAGAAATACAGAAGGGGGCACACATTTCCCCCTGTATGTACACCGTTCCTGCATCTCCCTCAAGAGTAGTTATCACTGGTCTTCTGCATGTTTTCCAGACTATGGGGCATAAAATGACAACTGAAGTTTATCATTTAGTTTGTTATTTTCTGACTTCTAGCAAGACTGAGCTTTTAAAATAAATTTATCATTCTTTCAGATTTACTCCTCTATGGGGAGTTCATTCACATCCTTTGCCTCTTGTTCTTCCTAGTTGTTGCTCATTAATTGTAAAGGTTCTTGTATGTTATAGATATAGATTCATTATCAGTATAAATAAATGTTTCCAAGCCAATTGCTTGACTTCAATCTGTGTTTATGACCAAATTGCAGTAAATTTTCTGGCTGAGAGGATAAGGATAAAAAAGTCCAAGAAATTCAAAATCAAGGATCTGTTTTCTGGTAAGAGCACTGCCCTTGAGCTTAGGCGACCGCCTGCTCTCTATGCCCTCATGAGTCTCCCCTGTGCTCACTCAGAACGGAAAGAGCTCTCAGGTTCCTCTTCGTGACCTTACGAGGACACTAGTCCTGTTGGAGCAGGGTAACCTCTGCAACCTCACCTAATTTTAACTCACCAAAGGCAGTCACAGGGGCTTCAGCTGGGGTCTGAGGACGAGCCAATTCTATGCGTGACCGACAGGTTCTGCAGAAGAGGATCCACCCATGAGGAAATGACAGTCTGGTGTGTCTAAGCCGCGTTCATCCTTGCAGTCATTTCCGTTCTCAAGCATGACACGGGAACAGCTGGATGACTCCCATTCCCCCAAAATATGGCATAGAAATACTAGCAGAGCCTCTAGGCCTGCAGGTGTCCTGGGCTGGAGGTCTCTACACGTGCCAAAATTCCAGTGGTCCAGAACCAGGTCAGCATACCAGATGTGTTTCATTGGACCCCAGTGAAGATAGAGCCCTGAAGGACCATGCAACACTGGGATATATTAAGACACATATTTTGGTCTTCGAAACAGTTTCCTGTTTCCTGGTACCAGCTCCTAAGCCTCTTGGAATTTGCTGCCAGATGTATCTTTGTACGCCAATGAGATGGATAATAGCTAGTGCTTCCCAGATAATCTTGTGATAGGGGTGAAGTCACCAGAAGAACCCATTATGGGATTCATGGTTGAGAACTATTAGCTGCTCCTGACCTCTCCAAGGGAGAGGCCTGAAGGGTAGTTTGATCTCCAATGGCCAATACTTAATCAATCGTGCCTGTCAATACAGCCTCCATAAAAACCCAAAGGTAAAGGTTCAGAGGGCATCTAAATGGGTGGCTAGGGACTCATCTGTGAGCCAGCAGGGGGGAAGAACCCAGATTCATTGAATAGAAGTGCCTGTGCTCAGCACCCTTGCCAATATGATCCTATCTATGTAGACATATGTTTGTTTGATCTTTTAATTTCTTTATGATAAAGCAATAATGGTATTTTCACAGCTCTAGAAATACTAATTCACAATTCAAGTTGACTTGTAGGACACTCAGCTGGTGTTGAAGAATTGGTCAGTGATAAATACATACATACATACATACATACATACATACATACATACATACATAAATAGTCTTTTTTAAAAAGGGGTTAGGGAGACAGCTTGGTAATCTACATGCCTGCCTGGCAAATGCAAATCCCCAGATTCTATCCCCAGTACTGCATGCCATGCACTGTGTAGTAAGACTCTGTACCAGAAAGAAAGAAAGAAAGAAAGAAAGAAAGAAAGAAAGAAAGAAAAGAAGGAAGGGAGGGAGGGAGGAAGGAAGGAAGGAAGGAAGGAAGGAAGGAAGGAAGGAAGGAAGGAAGGAAGGAAGGAAGGAAGGAAAAGAAGGAAGGATTGGTCAATGTGGAAAGCCCCCAACATCTAGTCATAGTAAATTTCTTTTCTGAGTGTCAGAAGTAGAGCAGAAGAGAAACAGAACTAAATAGAAATAATTTGTGTTTTGTTATCATACATATCGTAAGCCTTGACTCCATACAAACCCCCAGAACTGACCCAAGGGAAGGGAGGGCAGCACCACCTGATCTTAAGTTCACACTGTAGCAGGCCCAGCTCCTCTCAAGGCAGGACACTCGCCCCAGCCTCAGTGCTACACTGGCAAGGAGACACAGCCCAGCCCTTTCAAGCATGACCAGCTACAAAACTGGCTCACCTGAGGACAAACCCTTCTCCAGAGTCCCCCGAACAGGACTAATGCAGGCATGGTCAACTCAGATCACTTAAGGACAGCTCCAAAGGTCATTTCACACGGTGCCAATCAAGGTTATATTTAGAGTGCATCACCCTGAACCTTCCCTTTGCCCACATCCTCTCATGTCCTTGTATTTCCACGAGTATGGAGCCAAAGAACATGCCACCAGCTCAGTTAACACAGAGGTGATGGCATCAGTGTACAGGCAAAAGCTTTCACTGGAAAGTACGAAGAAATGGAGGAAGAACTTAAGCTTGAGAAATGCTGAGGGGAAAAGGGCTCTGATGGACAAGATCAGGCTAGGCCCTTAACAAAGGGAAGAAGCCCATTTTCCTGGAGTTGCTGAGGTGGGCCAGGGCCTGGTTGATCATTATCTCAGCTGTGGTTGAGCAGAATGTTCTGGAAAAGTCCTTGTGGCTCGAGAGAGCAATCTCTTCAGGAGGTGCTCCTGGCTGTGGAGCGTGGAGGAGACCCCGAGTTTGTGGGTGCCGGGCTGGAAGCCAAGGTGTCTGCAGGTTTAGAGCAGTGACTGGAAGCTTCTAGGTATTGATTCCAGCAGGTAAAGATTGAATGATCCTGCAACTCTCATCTCTTGGTGTCTTCTGCACTGCAGGAGCATAAATTAGGCAAATCTGGGGCTAAAAGCCTTGTATGACCAGTTTTTAGACAGGCACTCCTTGCCCACATACAGAGCTGAGCAGTACCTTACCCCAAAGTTATAAGGTAATGAGGAAACAGATACAAAATGAGTGCATAAACACCAAGCTTCCTCTTGCCTTTAGTTACCTGTTGAGCATCAGTGATTTCCGAGGCTCTGATTGTCTCAGAAGAACACTAACCATGCTTTTCACATGTAACAGTCTAAGGGTCCAGGAGTTTGTTGATCCCTGCTCTTCTGCAGTGACCCCCAGCAGTTGTTATTTTTCTGTCTACTTTATTCTTGGAGACACCATGAGGAGGGCATTCTGGCTTTAATAATGGACCTGCTTTCTTAGGTCAGTACAAGTATCCGGTTAAGGAAGAAGGTACACCATACTGGACATGGGCACCAGGCCCTGAGTGGGAGCCCAGGGGTGCACCTTCTCTTTGTTTCTGTGGTGGTCACTAACTACTCCCAAACACTTTTTGTTCTCATTTAGAGTAAACAGCATCCCCAAAATGGCTCACGTGCTCAGAGGTGGGGCCTAGGGAGGTGATTAGATCTTGGGGCACCCTATCCCTGGTGGTGCAACCCAGAGGGCTGCCATCCCTCCCCCAGTCCTTCTACCTGTGCTTCCTCACTGTCATGATGTGAGCAGCTTTCTAAACCCCGGCCTTTCCACGATGCCATTCCTGCCAGCTGACAGCCGAATGAATCTCCTTAAAAGCATTAAGCCAAAGTCAACCTCTCCTTGGTATAGTGGGTATCAGGTATGGCATGTCAGTGAGGAGGAATGTGGCTGAGACAGTCCCTAATAAAGCACTTGCACTTCAGAGGCTGTGTCCCAGGACCCCTCCCTATGACAGCCCTGGGTTACATGGCTTAGTGCAAAATGTAGGCCAACAAACATGTAACAGGAATCTTCCCGGCAACACTGGAGACAAGGCAGATCCTCACCACCTACCCTGATGAAGGTCCAGGCTCCCTGGGGCTCTGACGTCCGCCTCTGCTTCTCCGTGCAGAATGCCATTGGACATTCCCTAACCGACCCACTCCCATGCCAAGCTGCCCCTTTGAATTACCAGCCAGTGTCCTCTTGAAAGCAATGGTGAGCAATGACCTTAGCAGGAAGTGGGGCCTCTTGCTCCTTCAGCCAGGAACATGAGCCAAATTGCTACCTTGGACTTACTTATCAACACTCAATTTATTCCCCATTAAGATGGTGGCCCTAATTTAGCTATTAGTGCCTGTCAAACAAAGACAGAGAGGCCCTCCCAGGTCTGCGAGCTGCTGTCCACACACCACACCAAGCTTGAGGCCTTTCCCACTGCATGAGAGCCAACGTCTGCCATGCTCAGGAGCTCATGAGCAACCCAACAGAAGCAAAGGCATGAGACCTCAACGGCATTTAACACTCTGACCCTCCGGGTTTATGACACAGGTTACCATTGGCCATGTCCTGGAATGAGGCAACACCACCTGCCTACTCCTCCCAATGCCCATAAGGAATGGAAGAAGAAGAAGCTGGACTCTGCTTCCAGGCCTACTCTGAGGCCATACAGTTTTGTGATATTTTGTACCACTTCACCCTTCTAGAACTCGATTTTCTCATCAAAGCATGAGAAGACTGAACAGGAAGTCCTTTAAAAAGTAAGAATCCTGGATCTTTGTTGTTGTTGTTGTTTCTGAGACCAGGGCTCTGAATAGTCTTCGTTGAATTTCCCAGAATGGACACACTGGAGCCTCTGTCCCACTCAGGTCCTTGAGGAAACTGACGAGGCTGGCTCCTGCTTTCCTCTGCTGGGTCAGGTCCATCAGTCTAATTCCTCCCAGACTTTCACTTCCTGGAGTTTTACTTCTGAATGTTCCAAAATGTTAATGATTCTTGGATGTGATTTCTACGCAGTACATCTGGAGCTGCTCTCTCTTGATCATTTGCCCTCAATCTGAGGAGTTTATCAGTCCTCTTGGACAGCGTGCACTGTGCCATTAGCATTGGACATGGATGCCACATTTCACAACCCTTTTCATCTTCAGTAAAACAGAGCAAGGACAGCAAACCAGATCCCTTGGTCCAGGGCTCAGAGTCGGAAGCCATTCTTATCTGTGAAAAGCATTTCAGTTCATTTTTGAGATAAGTGATGAAGGCCATGCCATCCGGGTGAGCTGGTGACCGGCCTGTGGATGTGCTTGCTGCTCCATGCACTCAGAACACTGTACACACCCTCTTGCACACACCATCCTCACGCATGTACACACACACACACACACACACACACACACATACCTGCTCATATACAGAAAATTCCATCTATACAGAGGTCAAGGAGCAAAACGGGAAGGGGATATCTTTTGCAAGAACGAGAGAGAAATAATAGGAAAAACTTAAGGGCTGCCACGAAATGGCACCAGGAATGCTTGAATGAGTCCCTTACACTCTCACAAGGTCGCTGCTGATAAGATATTGACCTGTGCACCATATTTTCTGATCTTTCTGACCTCGGGGGCATATGCTGTTTCTGCTTCTAGGGCCATTCTCTGCTAACCACCTCCCCACCTGACCAGCTTCTCATCCTCCCTAGCGAAATCTTCTCCAACAACCCTAACTACCTGAGGAAACCTCCTGCCAGTGCTCTGCACCTAAGCACTCTCCTGTTGCAACACTTAATGACATTTTTTGTATGTTTTTATTGACCTTTCTATTATCTGTCTCTCCATCTGAAGTCTTTTAAGAGAGAGAAATTCAGTCTCACACACACTGTTCCTTGTTCCTGTTCTTTTCCTCATGGTGTTCCTTGTGCCTGCAAAGACCTTTCCCTTTGTTAGCCTCTTGAAGCTTAAATCCTATGATCTTTCCTCAAGGTACCTTCTCTGGCTTCACCCACTTCTTCTCGCATCTCCTCCTCTGCTCCGTGTTCCCAGAATGCTTTGCACTCAGCATCTCCTACATCAACTGCTTCACCCCACAACTATTTGTGTGTATGGCTGCTTTCTCCACAGTCTATAAGAGTCATGTTTTCTACATCTTTGTGTCTTCAGTGCAGAGAATGGTGCTGGGAGTTGACTAGGTCCTCTTCAAATAGCAATTAGATGATTAATTGAATGCATTTTCCTTCTAGAGGAAAGGATAAAGATACAGAGATTATCTCCGAGTTTCTGTTACACTTTGTCCTTAATCCAAATCATATTAACACCTCCCACACAAACAGGAAGTTTCATCCCAATAAAGCATTGTACAGCGTGGTTGAGTAATAATAAAGACAGAAAGACAACTAGGAAGCTCTCATGATACAAGTTTCAGTCTCCTAAGGCTGCCATAACAAAGTAGTACAAACTGAAATTCACTTTCTGCCAGTTCTGGAGGCAGGGAATCTGGAAATGGGGTGTCCTCAGGGCTGATTCCTTCTCAGGTCTCATGCTTTCCCTCAGCTTCAATAGGCCCCTAGATCCCTAGGTGTCTCTTCGCTTGCCCCAAGCTCTGCTTTCAAGAAGGATGCTCCCTGTCTCTTCCCTAATCTTGCCCCCAGCGTATCTGTTTCTGTGCTCCAACTTCCTCCCTTATGAAAACAATAAGCACATTGGACTAGAGTGCACCCTAATGATCTCTTCTTAATTAATTATCTCCATGAAACCCCAAGTGAAAGAACATTCTCAGATGCCAGGAATCTAGACTTCAACATATTCGTGGGGAGGACCACAATTAAACCTGCAACCATGTATCCTCCAAGCTGACAAGCCAAAGGTAAGGATGGCTCTTGACTGTTTTCTGCCTGGTTTCTGCCTTTAGTGAAACCGTGGAAATTGAGGAAGGAGGGGTCAAATTGTAGATTTGCCAAAATCTAATCATGATGTCCGGTCTTCCCTCCCACATTGTGACTTGTCCTAAATCTACTTCTATGTCTCCTGGCTGGTTAGAGGGTGACCCTTTCTTCCAAGAATGCTTACATATCAATGCCACCTCGAAGACTGAGTAGATTTCAACATCCAACATCAAAGGAATCTTCCCCATGATGGTATTTTGACATGATAGTAGGAGAGACAGAGAGAGAGAGAGAGAGAGAGAGACAGAGAGAGAGAAGAGGAGGAGGAGGAGGAAAAACAGAGAGGAGAGGAAAGAGGAGAGGAGAGGAGAGAGAGAAACAGAGATAGACTGGGAAAGATGGAGACAGAGACAGAGACAGAGACACAGAGACAGATGCATACAGAGAGACAAGGACAGAGAGAGGTGGAACTGGAGGCATGAGGCCAGTCAACCTATTTCCCCTGTCTCCTGCCTCCCGGGGACATCATGTGGTCAAGGGCTATCCCGAGTGACATGATGCAAGAGGATCCGGAGGACCAGATGGTGGCATGGCACCTGCAGCTGCTGGGGCCGCCCTGAGGACTGTACTCAGCACAGCTGCACACAGGCTGGGTTAGTAAGAACACCCGGTCCCAGTCAGGCATTGGCCAGAGCCAAGGACACTGGCCTGGGGTCTAGACACAGCCTCTCTTGCAGCCTCCCTGCTGTGCAGGCTCCCCTGCCCTCTGCCCCTCTGTCTTCTCTTTGCTCAGCACCCTGGGGAGCAGGTGAGGTGCGGGTGAGAGGGAAGCGTGACCTCTCATCCCTTCCCACGCATGCATCTCCTCCTTGCCAAGAAAAACCATCAACACAACAGCAAACAGAGAAAGGGCGATGAGGACCAGCCCAGCCTTCATCTGCTCGCTCACTCTAAACAGAAATCGCTTTCCCTAAACGGCAATCAGTCCCCGATGGCCTCCTTTCCAGCCCTTTCCAAATGCCTTGTATGACAATGAGTGATTTGTAACAGCATCCAATCAGGCGCACCTAACCTTCCCGTAATTGCCTGTCCTTTTCAGCGTTCTTAAAAGCTTTCCAGTGGAAAACAACAGAAGCTCCTTGTCAGAAACAGGCTATTATACAGAAAAGAGAGACACCCCCACCCCCAGCCTCCCAGCCCGCTTCCCTGCCCTGCCCTGCCCTGCCCAGGCCCTTGTCCCCTGCAGGAGGAATCCGCATCTGGTGGACACAGCCTGGAGCAGCTACCACCTGCTGGTGAAGGCTCCCAGCTGTTCCTCTCCCCCAGGCTGCTCCAGACTCCAAAGACCAAGGCCTGGGAGCTTCAGTGCTCCCTGCAGACTCCTGCACTGCCTTGTAGCCCAGAGGAGTGGGCGACAGCATTTTCACTTCCCACCTGATTTTCCAAAACGGAGCACCAAGAAAAAGCAGAGAAGAGACCAGTGCCATAGCACAGGTAGAGATAGCCCAGGTAGAGATGCTGCCACGAAGACTGGATCCCAAAGAAGTGGCAAGCTCGTGCTCTGCCCTCCGAAGAAAAGGACAGCCCTGTGCTGCTGGCCCAGGGGTGGCACAACTGCGGAGACAGTTTCTCAGGTCCACTCTGGGCAGACAGCTCAACCTTGTGACTTACTGAGATCCTGGATTTCAACTGGGCAAGGGCAGTTGCTCAGCGTGGAGGCATGGGGTCCGATCCCCACTGTGGCAATAAATTCCTTCCCCTCCCTACATACTCACCAGCATTTGCTGTTATTTGATTTGCTGTTCTTTTTGCAGCTGTGCAAGTAAATAAACAACCCACCAAGTCACAGTCAATACAGACAGGAAAGGGGCTGTGGGTTCAAGGGTCCCAAGGATAAAAGAGTAGAATTCTCCAAGAGAAAAAGCTGTATGGAGCCACACACAAATCCCTGTGGCTCTGGCGTTGGTGTCTGGGAAGCCCTGGGTAGATGTCTCACTCCACCAAACACACTGAGCTCTCAACCCCAGCCCTCTGGCCTTGTGGCCACCATTCAAGTGGCTCTGTCCTCTGCTCTGAGGATAGCCGAGGTGAACTTCTCCTCTGAATATTTGCAAAACAGTAACTATTTTCCCTACCAGACTAAATGCTTCCCAAGGGTTTTTCCAAATCCCATCCCTAGCATCAGCTCCCACTGTGCATGTGCTAAGGAAGTACCTGCCCTCAGGCCTCCTAAATGGTCCAGCCAGAGACTTGGCCTCTAAAACATCCCCACCTCCTTGCCCAGCTGCTGCCCTGGGCCTATGTGCAGCCTGTAGCCTGGGAAGGAGCAGGAGCTATGTGCTCAGTCACTCAGTCCCACATCCTTCCCTACCTTGGGGCACATCCAGGTCTACCTCCTCCAGGAAGCCTGCCCTGCTGCTTGTCAGCCCAGCCCAGGGCATCTCCCAGCCAGACGCAATCAAGATGAACAGTTTCCACAGAACACAGGGCACTGGGCAGGCCCAAAGCTGCTTGCCTGCTGATGCTTCTGCTCCCTATCCCCAGACATTCATCAAAGCCTGTGGGAAGGGGCCCAAACGGACTTCTCTGTTCTCGTCCCAAGTTAAAATCTGTGAATTAACGGACCAGTGAAAGGTGCTGAGTTGTACCAGGCAGGTTGCCGTTGATCCCTCCAGCTCCTCCCCAAGGCCAGCATTCCATCTGCCGAGGGTCTCGTGCTGGCAAGCCCTGTCTCTGCCCTTGGAGGTCCGCAGCCCAGACTCCTGGTGGCAGGTCTCAAGGAGACTTTAGGAGAAATTCAACAAGAGTTTGCTAAAGGAGGCTGCTGCAGGCTGGCAGGAGCTAGGGGCAGGGCTGCTGAGCCTGTGACGCCATCCCAGGGCCACCTCTTAGCAGGCTTCCCTGTCTTTACCTGCTCTTTACAGGTAAACCACATCCCCTCCTGCTGTGGCTGTCATTCTCTCTTAGTGGGAGCTGCTAAATACATGCTTGTCCCATGCTTGTCTACATCTGTGCCCGTGGGGGAAGAAAGGAGGCTTCCACTAGGGGAAGCAAAGGGAAGGTTTGTGCATCTTCTCTGTGTTAAATCATCACTGGTGTGTGTACCTGAATGTGTGATTTGTTGGGCAGAACCATGTGTGGGCTTTGTTACTCCTGTCTTTTTTTTTTTTTTTTTTTTTTGGCTTTTTGAAACAGGGCCTCACTAGACAGTTCAGGCTGGCCTTGAGCTCACTTTTGTAGCCCAGGATAGTCTCAAACTTGTACTAATCCTCCTGCCTCAGCTTCCCAAGTGCTGGGATTACAGGTGTGCACCACCATGCCCGGCTCTGTTCCTCCTCTCTTCAAGACAGCCAGCAACTGATTACAAACACAGACTACAAGAAGGCCTCGTTTACCTGGGCATGGTGGTGCACACCTATAATCCCAACACTCAAGGAGAACGAGGCAGGAGGATCCCCTGTTTCAGCACACCCTGGGCAACTTAGCAAGATCCTGTCCTGAAATTTAAAATACAAAAAGAGCCTTGGTAGTAGCACAGTGTTAAAGACCTAGCTTTAATGCTCAGTACTCCCCTAAAAGGAACGTCACTTCTATCTTTTTCTCTAAAGTCAAAGAAGTATGCTGAGCTAATCAGTTTCCAGATAACTGAATTTTATCCTTAGGAAGATGCAGTAGAAGCATGAATTGTTATTGCCTGGACTAGGGTTGCAGGGACAGCGTCATTACTGTGTGCTCTCTGGGCAGAAGTGAGGCGCATCAGAAATGCGCCTGAAAAACCTAACAGCATCAAGGGCTGAGGAGATAGCTTAGCAGATGAGGTGCCTCCTTAGGCAAGCGCAGTGCCCAGGGTTCAATCCCCAGTACCACATATGCCATGCCTGTCCTGCCCTCAGGCATGCTGAGCTGGCCACCAAGACTGGGCATGGTGGCCCATACCTGTAATCCCAGTACTGGGGAGGCTGAAAACAGAAGGATCACTACAAGTCCAAGCTGCATAGTGAGATACTGTACCAAATACATTTTTTAAAAACTCATGTCAGAAAAAAACCCTTAATGACTTCAGCCAAATCCCACCACCCTATGTGTGCTTCAGTCCCTCACCGTCACTGTAAAACTGTGCTGTACACACATACCCTGTACAGCTGTTGCCAGGATGCAAGGATACTGCAAGGAAGACCCAAGCGCCAGGAAGTTACGAGGTGCCTGTGACACTGCTTCCAAAACTCTCACACACAGTGTGAGTATAGAGTGTCACCCCAGAGCCACCCTCAAGAATTGTCCTTCCAACCCCAATGCCACTTGTCCTTACCTCAACTCACCTGATCTGCCAGGCTGAGCTACAGTTCTTTCTAACTCTTCATGGCTCTTAGCTCCCCCAGCTGGAGCAGCCTTCTCCTAACGCTTCTGGTCTTAGGGGAGTCTTTGCCCTGTCACCATCACTTCTCATCTGTGGCACACAGCCAACTGTGTGCCAGAGGAACTTAATGCCTGACCTGTTCAACAGGAACCAATGTGCTTGTCCCACAAAGGCAGAGAAACCTGACACTCCTGAAGCTGGGCTGGGCCCCAGGAGGCAAGCACGTTGTCCAGCGCTGTAGGACACAGCATCTGGGTCCCTTGAAGAATGATTTGTCCTAGATACCTGGAGCAGAGACTACAAGTCAATGCCTTGATGTCCAACCCAGGCAATCCTTCCCTGGCCTGAAGGAGGCTGTCCTCGGAGAGTGCATGGTAAGGGGCAAGCACCTTGAGCTTTCTGGTTTTCATATTTACGTCCATATTTGCAGTCAAGATTGAGCTATGATTATATAGGACCATGAGTCATGAGACCAGAACCTTCTCCAAAGCCAACCAAAGGTAAAGCTAAGCTCTGAGCAAGAGGGTGAATGCAGAGGGCTTAGAGACCAAGATCAAAAATAGATGTTCAAAAAATAGGAGCACAACTATTCACATCTGCACTCTGTCTCCATGCTGTCTCCTCTGTAAGATATCCATGGTGACTGGGCAATCCCTCCTCGCAGGGCGCCTGGGAGTCACAGCATCTGCAGGGTGCTCACTGAAAATGGCACACATGCACTCCACCCTGACCTACCAAACTGCAGGGTTTCAGGAGCCTCAGAACTCAGCATCCCTGTCCCCATCTTGTCTTGTCTTCAGGAATAGCCTCATGTGCACTAAGAGGGCCTGCAGGGAACCATGGCTGCCTCAAATGCCCTGAGCTGTCTCTGTCTGTTACCTAGAGCCTTCCTCCTGCTCTGATGGGTCCAGGCTGTGGCACACAGGAAGTATGCAGGATGAGAAAGAGAATTTATGTCGTCCTGCAGTGAAGCAAGCCATTAGCAGGCCACTCGGAGAGAAAGGAGGAGCTCAGCCGCTCACAGGCCCGTATAAGCATCACCTCACTGCCCAGTCTTATTCTGCTCCTCATGTGCAACTTTGAATGTAGGAAGGTGACTCAAACTTTAAACAGGTTTAATAACCTCCCTGAGACCTCGCAGGAGAGCACAGTTACAGGGAGAGCAGGGAGGCTATGAGAGCGCAGGATGACCCCCACTGTGCCCCAGCTCAGCTCCTGTGCAGTGGGTCCACACTGTCACTGGCAAATAGGGTCCAGAAGGGAGGAGGTCCTCCTACCTCTACCTTCAGAGGACTAGAAGTTCAGAGCACTGGGACTTCAAACGTTTCTTGAGCCCTGCTGGATACCCAACCGATGCTACACCGGAAGCCTCAGCAGAGCAGAAGCTCAGGCTTCGGGGGCAGCTGCCTCCTTCTGCAGGGCAGATGACAGGGCCCAGGATAAATCCTAGCAGAGGCCTCCATGTCTGCTGACCCACCACGAGGCACTCCCAGATACCTGAAGTTCACCCTCACAGGCCACAAGTGGGGTCACTTGTACTGTTTAGGGTGGGCACTCTTCCAAGTAGCGCGACACCGATGTGTGCTCTCAAGGTGAGTGTGCAGAGCACAGCACTATCATGGGAGCCCCAGAAGGCAGGGACTTCCCCTCTCTGCGCCCTGCTGTGTTCCCTGCACTGAGAATAATGTCTGCTATCTGCAAGAAGCTCAGCACATATAAGTGAGGCACTTTTCCGTGACAGCCATGGCACATGTCTGGGGAATATGTGGATAAAGCGGTGAGACTCCTCTCTTCCCAGGCAGAGCTCACGGGCCAGCCAGGGGACGTCAGAAATGAGCCACCTTGACTCCCCAACATAGGCTCCCCTCCTCCCCGCTGGGACGCAGCATCAGTGCTCACCCCCCTTCTCTCTCCTGCCTGTCAGCTGTCACTTGCAGCTGCATGCAGCTGTAGACAGTGGAGGAAATTAGAAAGCACAGGGAGGAAGAGCAGGCCTGGGGCAGGGGCCTCTGCCTGCCTCCTCTGCCTCGGAATGGCACTTCTCACAAATGGCTCCATGTACCCCAGGCCTGCTTTCTCCCACTGTATTCCTGGCTCAGGCTGGTGAGAGCTGGCCTGAGATGCATGTCGTTGCCTTGATCCAGTCCAAGTGTCACAGTCCACAGGTAAGGAAGCCAAGCTCCAGAGGCGAGGTGATTTCCTGAAGTCACACAGTTCAAAGCCAGTGTTCAGGTCTTCTGAGTTCCAGTTTGGGGGCCTCTGCTCCTACCAACTATGTACCTACTTCTCTGCCCATGAGACATCAATAGCATCTTATTTTCTACTGGCTGGAAAAAAAAAAAAACATTAAAAACAAAGATAAAGGAGATTGCTTGTTTATTCCTAGAGTAGGCACGGTCCCTATTTGCTTTATACCTCACTTCATTAGAGAACTGAAAATTAAAATAAGACACCAGTGCACACCTATGAGAATAGGTAAAACCCAACTTACTGGCACCATCAAACGCTGATATGGAGCAACCCAAGTGCCCCTTCATTGCTAGTTGAAATGCAGATGGTTTGGCCACCCTGGTGGCCTCTGCCCGCAAGCTGAGCAGAGTCTGACCATATGATCCAGAGGTCACACTCTATTCTTTTTCCAAGTTGAGGTGAAGCAGGCCCACACACAAACACACAAAAACGCCTTTATAGCACCTTTATTCAGAATTGTTAAAACTCAAAAGCAACCAACGTGTCCTTCAACAGTGGATAAGCAAGCCGCGGTGCATACCTACAATACCATATTATTCAGCAATTTTAAAAATATAACCTATCAAGCCAGGAAAAAGCTTGGGGAAAAATTTAAATTTATTTCAGTAAGTGTAATGGTTGATACATTATGTCAACTTGAGAACTGAGAAGTTCAGAAGCTTAACTAAGTGACTCAGCAGGGAGCCAGGGTCCTCACTTTGTAAACATCCTGAGCCTGTGGAAGAGGAGGGCAGGGAGATGGTATGGGCAGGTGGTCCACATGCCACGTAAGGGAGGAAAGAAGGCTGCCCCTCCCCCTTTCTTCTCTTCCTGCTTTTGTTGGCCTTGGCTGCTTGGAACCTTTGCATCTGTGCCATGTGCCACTCTGCCTTGGAGCCAGGTGACTATGGACTGAAACCTTCACAACCTGCGAGCTAAATAAACCTTTCCTTCCTTAATTTTGGGTACTGGGTATTTTACCTCAGCAACAAGAGAAAAGTATCCAAAACATTAAGTGGAAAAAAAAAAAGTGTTAATATGAAAAAGCTACGCACTGTATCAATGCAACCAGACACTGGTCTGGAAAAGATAGACCATCAAGACAGTAAAAAAGTTAGCCAGCATTAGGAGATTCAATAATGAATTCATGAAGCACAGACAATTTTTAAGGCAGTGAAACTGCCCTAAATAATGTGATATTATGTTGGTGGTTGCATGACAGCACGCATTTCCCCAGACCTGCATAGCTGTACAACACAAGAACTGAACTCTGACCTAAACCACTGGCTTTAGTTGACAATAATGCATCAGTCCTGGTTCATCAGTTGTAGTATGAATGCAAAACATCCATAGTGAGAACTATGTGAAGGGAGAGATAATATGTAAGGGAACCGCCAGTGCTTTTTGTTCAATTTCTCTTTAAAGTTGAAACTCCTCTTTAAAATGCTCTTAATACACAACAAAAGTATGCTTACAGTAAAACAACTAGGCACTATCATGTTGATAGAGCCCATGAACTTTATGTGATAATTGAGTCACCGTGGAGCCAGGAGATAGGCTGACCCACCTAGATCGTCTTGGCTAGCCTCAGATAGTGGCTGAGATCCAAGCTGCAACTTGAACCCTGTCCGGTGATTCTCACAAAGTCCCATTGGCCCTGAGTAGAGAAGCCTCAGGCTGAAGCTAGATGACCCAGCTACTGCCTCCATCCAGGGCTTTGAACCACTGACACAGTCAGCACAAAGGTCCTAGGGTGGCCCTGAAGAATCTCCCTCAGCAGCTTCTAATCTGTGGAAGTGATTCCCGGTGGCCACGTGGAACCCTGCCTGCCTGCCAGGACGCTGGCTCACCCAAGCTGTCCCTGGTTGATCTTTGGTGGGACTTCGGTAATAACCATGGGTTCCTCCGCATCGAAACACAACCTACGGAGGAGGCCGCAAAGTCTGACGTGCACACAGAAGACATCCTGGGGCATGCTGCAGCAGCTGGGTGACAGAGCAGCAGTGCATCACGTGACGGCTCAGGCAGTAAAAGGCTCATCATCTCACTAAAGCCATCTTCATTCACCCTATATTTTTCCACACATTTCATTTCCCATCATGGCTGACTGCCTAAAGCATTCATGTGAAAATAGCAGATTTTTGCCTGTGTATGTTACTCCCTGTCTCCTCCCAATAATGCAGTTTATTGGCTTCTCGGGGATGACATAAACACTTGGGATAATTGAGAGGATGAAATAAACAAACAAAAAAAGAAAGAAAATAGCCAGGGAGATGGTCATCAGAAAGGAGTTGGGGGCTGTCATTTGTTGACAACAAAGAAGTCAGAGATGTCATGATTCACCAGTGAGGCCTTTGAGGTGACGTCATCTTACAGAAAGGAACACTGAGGCCCAGGGAGGTGAATCTGCCAAGGTCTGTACATGAAGGTGATCACCACCGGCATATAGTCTTCATAGAGTTGCTTTCTCAGCAAGCACCAAAAAGCATGAAGAGGAATTAGACACTGAGCCTGCAGATAAGAGACTGAGTGTAAGAGATCAGGACAGCGGGTTGTTGGTGACACTAATTTCATCAGCATCTTTCTGAGTCTTCTCTCCTAGCAACCACAGGTGAAAGGTGCATGGCCCCAGGTGAGCAGCAGCATGGAAAGCTAAGAGGATAGAAAAGAGCATAGCTTGAGTCCTCACCGCATGCCCTGCATGGGTAGGAATTTGACATGCGTTCGCTCAAGTTTCCAAGAACATTACATAAAAAATTTCTGAAAAGAACTTGGATCCACAGAGGATACCCCAGGCAAAAAAAATGATAAAAGTAATAGACCAATGACTAGGGGATTATTATTTTTGCTAAACTCTGTCTACACACCTAAATTTTTTAACTCATACAAATCCAAAAAGGAATCTAGAAGTTGATACCGTTATTCTCCCATTTAATGGATGAGAGAATTAAGACACCAAAAAGTTAAAAGAATGTTCTAGAGAGACTATACGATATTTACACATATAGGTCTGGTTTATTTCACTAAAATGAATGTTTTGTTATACAGGTCTTGCTTCGACTTGCCCTTGACCACCCAGCAAAGAAAAAAAAAAAAATGCTTAATTACAATGCATGAAATGCAGAGCTAGATTGGTGAGATGAGCTTTAGGAGGCTTAGA